>BGNK01002032.1:1129-117223 GCA_003297005.1 Symbiodinium sp. clade A Y106
ACAGTAGCCACGAACAGTAGCCACAAACAGTAGCCACAAACAGTGACCACAAACAGTAGCCACAAACAGTAGCCACAAACAGTCGCCACAAACAGTAGCCACAAACAGTAGCCACAAACAGTAGCCACAAACAGGCCTTTGTGTTCTGCCTTTGTGTTCTGCCTTTGTGTTCTGCCTTTGTGTTCTGCCTTTGTGTTCTGCCTTTGTGTTCTGCCTTTGTGTTCTGCCTTTGTGCTGCCAAGTCTGCGGCCTTGGCCTCTAGACTGCTCCAGAGAGCGTCGTGCTTGGAGCTAATTCAAAATCGAAAGGGTGTTGAGCGTACGGACCAAAAACGAAAGATCGACAGGGCTCAGGGGCGTAAGACGCAACGATCTTCGGCCCTTTAGCCCCAAAATTTTGAGACCGAGCGAATCGCAGCTCGACGATTGTGGCCAAGAAGGCTCCCTGGNTCGGCCCTTTAGCCCCAAAATTTTGAGACCGAGCGAATCGCAGCTCGACGATTGTGGCCAAGAAGGCTCCCTGGATACCTTGCGGTGGCTACATGTTGTTTTTGAAACTATTTCGGGCACGCTGCAAGCTGAACCAGGCCTTTCTCCGCGACGGCTTTCTGGGTCAGGAACACCTGTTGTTTCCCAAGCGCCCATGCTCTCTCTTATGAAGCGGGGTGTTCGACCCACAATCGATCGTCTACACAGGAGCTGATTCAAAATCGAAAGGGTGTTGAGCCTACAGCCTCGGGCCAAAAACGAAAGATCGACAGGGCTNCAGGAGCTGATTCAAAATCGAAAGGGTGTTGAGCCTACAGCCTCGGGCCAAAAACGAAAGATCGACAGGGCTCAGGGGCGTAGGACGCAACGATCTTCGGCCTTTTAGCCCCAAAATTTAGGACGAGTGAATCGGAGCTCGACGATTGTGGACCCGAGCGGACCGAGCGGAGCGAAGCGGAACGGACAGAGCGAGCGGAGCAAACGAAGCGGAGCGAAGCGAACGAGGGAGCGGAGCGGAGCGGAGCGGACGAGTTGAGCGGAGCAAAGCGGAGTGCGCGGAGAGAGCGAGGGGAGTGTAGCGGACGGAGCTGAGCAGAGCGAGCGGAGCGGAGCGAAACGAACGAGGGAGCGGAGCGGAGCGGAGCGGACGAGTGAGTGGAGCAGAGCGAAGAGAGCGGCGCGAAGCGGAGTGAGCGNAGCGGACGGAGCTGAGCAGAGCGAGCGGAGCGGAGCGAAACGAACGAGGGAGCGGAGCGGAGCGGAGCGGACGAGTGAGTGGAGCAGAGCGAAGAGAGCGGCGCGAAGCGGAGTGAGCGGAGTGAGGGTAGCGAGAAAGTCCACAATCGTCGAGCTCCGATTGCGAGGAAAATTTTGGGGCTAAAAGGCCGAAGATCGTTGCGTCCTACGCCCCTGAGCCCTGTCGATCTTTCGTTTTTGGCCCGAGGCTGTAGGCTCAACACCCTTTCGATTTTGAATCAGCTCCTGNAGCCCTGTCGATCTTTCGTTTTTGGCCCGAGGCTGTAGGCTCAACACCCTTTCGATTTTGAATCAGCTCCTGTGTAGACGATCGATTGTGGGTCGAACACCCCGCTTCATAAGAGAGAGGTTGTCCGTCCTTACGGGATCGCTGAGAGAAGAGCATGACCCCAAACAAAAACGGTGGACCGCACGAAATGCACGCGGGTGCTGCAAGCCCAAATGCAACAACAACTGCACACGCAGAAGTTCTCCCGCTCTCAAGTTGCTGCAAATGGCACAGTAGGCGGTTACGGTGCATGCTACAGTGGGATTCCAGCCACGGCTGGTGGGTGTAAAAGCATCGTAAGCTTCACTGCGTTGGCTTGCACCACTTCGGAGAGCAGGAGGGGCTCTGGCTGCTTCAGATCAGGCAAATCTGGTTGCTCTTTGTGTTTTGCCGATGCTTCAGAACGGGGTGTCGTCCTCCGCTTGAGGTGGAGGGGCTCAGCCTGTTTTGCGCTCGCTTTGCGCTCGCTTTGTGCTCGTTCTCCAGGTTGCGGTTGTTTTTGTTGAGCTCGAATAACTCTGCATTCTTCGTGCTTGCCTTTAGCATGCTTGAAGAGCAGTGGGGTTCTGGAAGACAAGTGTAGGGTGGGGGCTTCTGCGTGTGCATGTTGCCTTTGGTTTGTAGCACTCCTGCATGTCCGGGGGACTCTTAGTCGTCGTCGTGCGTTTTCGTGCGGTCCACCGTTGTTGCGTTTTAGGGTGCTGCTTTCCTCTCAAGATCTCCTTGTGGTTCAGCTGTCTGCACTGTGTTGGCTTGCAGCACTTCGGGGAGCGGGAGGGGCTTTCGGGGGTCTTGGCTGCTTGAGGTTTCACGCAAGACTGGTTGTCCTTCGCGTTTTACCGGGTGTTGGTGCTGGCAGTGAGGCTAGAGGTGAGGCTCAGGTCACTATAGTCTTTTTGTGTGGTGATTTGTTGGGGTCGGGCACGGCGAGCCCCACGGTCGGGGCCAAGCAGGCCGCAGTTTAGTTATGACGACAGGTGGTTCCTTCGCAGGTGCCAGGGAGGTTCTTGTCCAGTTCAGCTTTGGCTTCGGTAGCTGTTCTTATTGCTTGGTTTGCTAACTTGCAGAGGGCTTTGTGTCAGCTTGAACAGGACTGGTGTGGCAGGCTGCTCCAGAAGAAGCTTACGTTCGGGCCAGGCACGCCGCTACTTTCCACAACCGGATTCGATTGGGACTATTGCGGCAAGGAAGACCTGGTTGAAGACATGCGGGCCTCCGTTCAGAAGCTGCATGACAAAAAAGGGCGTGGACAGGACAAGCAGGATCATCCCTTGTTCATCTCGTTCGCCGGCCCCGGCCAAGGCAAGTCACGACTGCTCACAGAGTTCCCGGGCCTGGTGGCGGAGTGTCTCAAAGATCTCAAGCACCGCAGGTTCAGTGACGAGCCGCTCGCATTTCTCCTCACCTGCGAGAACGGCCTGGGGCCTGGGGACTGGGGCACACAGGAGCTCAACGCCCAGCGCTTCGTGGCCTGCCGCATGCTCTGGCAGCTGCGAGAGGCCAACCAGCAGGCGTTCGACGACGCAGGCGCCCCCACCAACTTCGCAAAATTCCGGGCTGGGTGTGCTGCTGACCTCGTTCCAGAAGATGTCTTTGGATTGGTTCTGCCTCCTGACCAGAGAAGCTTAGCCGCAGTGGTGATCGGGTTGGGATGGCATGCAGAATTTGCCCGGATTCGCCCAGCGTGGCGAGCAGACAGGCAAGGACGCGCCTTTCTACCAAGTGATACAGGAGGTCTGCCGCCTCGTGAACCAGGACACTTCCCCATTCGTTGTGGCGTGCGTCACAGCGACGCAGAGTGTGTCTCAGGGCCTGGCTGATAGCCCACAAGCCCGGCAGTACTTAAAGCTGCCGCGGGTGACGGCAGTCACCAGGCAGCAGGTGGCTGTCATCCCCAATCATCCTTTGAGAGACCTCCTGGCAATGGACATGGGCGGCCATGGCAGGGCCCTGGAATCCCTCGAGGAGTCCTTGAAGAGCATGCCGAGCGCGCCCGCCAGTGCTCTTTTAGGCGCAGTCATGCAGCGCTTGCAGGAAAAATACCCCGGTGCTGTAAGCTTTGACGGCGCGAGCGTCAAGGATTTGATTGATGTGCTGCGAGCATGTCTTTCAGGCAAAGTGTTGAGTCGCGGCCAGACCCTTGGCAGTCTCAATCCTGAGCAGATGGAGTTGATCCGAATCGAGTATCTTGACTCATCCGCAGAAGAGTATCGCATCGGCATTCCCTACATTTGGCTGCAGCTGACGCTCTCGCAACAGAGGCTCACTTCAGACTTGAAGCCATGGGCACTCATGGACTACACGTACTTTGAGAGTCCAGAGGCGCAAAGTTGGCAAGCGTGGGAGCAGTTCAACGCCGAATTCCGCGTGTTGCGTTCTTACAGCTTTGAAGACGGACAAGCAGTCAAAATTGGCTTATTACACAGAGGTGCCATCATCCGACCTGCTGGCTTCGCGCACCAAGAGGTCGTAAACCGGCGCCTGACCCTCGCAAAAGCAAAAAACAAGCTGTCATCCAAGTCCTCGTGTTGCGGCCATCCCAAACCAAGCAGCACATCGAGCGACACCAACCCTGCCAAGGGACTGAAGAAGTTCGAGTGCCGTGTCACCTTAGCCGGCGCAGAGGTTGTTGTGTCGATGGCCGACAAAGACATGCTGGTCGTAAACGCTGCCGCAGCATCCGCTGCGGATGCTTTCCTTATGCTAGGCGAACAGACAGCTGGTAACGAGCAGAATATCTCGGAATGCCTGCAGTGCAAGATGGGCTCAAGCGGCGTCGATGTGACCGAGGAGCGCCGCAAAAGCTGCGACAAGAACGACATCCTGGTGCTGCTTCTGAATCGGGCAGAAAGCCCACCAAAATCCCAGAACAGACTGGTTTTTGTTTCTGCAGATCAATTCGAGGAGTACTTTGGCTTGTATGCTGGCCGTGCGTTTCTGCTGAAAATTGCGCAGGCTCCATGCGTGAAAGTGCCTTGGTGTCCCGCGCACTTGCTTAGTTGAGGCTGCGTGCGGGTGAGGACTATCGTGTCCAGTGACCTGTCAGGCCGCGAGGTTCTGACGAGATGAAGACGCTATCTGGAAGTGAGAAGTTGTGCCGGGCACTTGCCAAGATCCCATGTGCAGGCGAGTTTTGGGAGTGGATACCTTGCTGACATTGGCATCCCGTTGAGTGCATTTTATATTCNAGAAATTGAGGTTGCTTGGGGGGGTTTTCTAAGTTGTTGGAGGCTGCGAGGTTAACTGTCCCGTCTTGCAACTGTAAGGCGTGACTCCCCGACTTCACTCCTTGATGCAGTGCTTTTTCAGGTCGAACAGTCTGATCTGAACACCCTCAAAACATCTCAAAACTGTGCTTCCCAACTCCCGTACTTCCCCCGGAAACTCGGCTGCAGCGATGCTGCAGGCTGTGCGGTGAGTGCTGCGACGCCTTCGGCCTCGTGCTGCAGGCCCCCTTCCCTGAACCCTAAACCCAACAAAAGCCCCCCAGGCGGTGCACTCCTTCGCCAGGGTCGTCTGCGTCCTCGTCCGGGTCCGGCCTTCCGGTAACATCGACGTCTTGCAGGGCTGTAGGTGCCAGCCTTATCTGCAGTATGTAAGCAGAGCTACAGGCGTGCACTTTTGCTTGGCCGGATTTTGCGTTACTTGACGAGAAGCGTGTGCCCACAATTGACCGGTGGATTTGCTTTCCACTGCTTTTCAACAGCACGAATCATGGTTTCATGTCGCATATCTTTGTCTCATTCAGCGCACTCAGGCTCTCGACACATGGTGCTCAGCGAGAGCGCGGACCTCTTCGAGTTCGCAGGGGATGCCGTCGAGCTCACTCACCGTGGTTCCTTGACGTCACGTATTTGGGGCCATTTGGGGTTTCGGGCTTTGGGTTTATTGGTTTAGAGATTTGGGGGTTTTGGGCCTGGGTCTTTTGATCTAATGGCTGGACGATGATGTCAGCTGAGCGCATCAACCAAAGGAGTAGGGAATTGATTGCAAGTGGCCAGACCAGGCCACTGATGTCTTTGTGCTGCTAGGCAAACCCGGAATGTCGGACTTTCAGTTTCCGCGCTTCTGAAAATTAAGATTCTCGTCGTGGCGCCAGGGGCGACCCTGCCCAGGCTTCTCGCTCTCGGCAGGTTTGCCTAATGGCAAGGGAGCCGATCTTCCGTCTTTAGCAAGCTGTAACACGCAACAGTGTCCTCCAGCACACGATGGCGTGGACTTCCATGCNTGCCCAGGCTTCTCGCTCTCGGCAGGTTTGCCTAATGGCAAGGGAGCCGATCTTCCGTCTTTAGCAAGCTGTAACACGCAACAGTGTCCTCCAGCACACGATGGCGTGGACTTCCATGCGCATGACTCATGGGTGGGATGATTGTGGCAACCAGCTTTTGTTACTTGTATCCAGCTACGAGGAGTGTTGCTTCCACTGCCAGGCAAACCGGAGTGTCGGACTTTCACTTTCCGTGATTCNCATGACTCATGGGTGGGATGATTGTGGCAACCAGCTTTTGTTACTTGTATCCAGCTACGAGGAGTGTTGCTTCCACTGCCAGGCAAACCGGAGTGTCGGACTTTCACTTTCCGTGATTCTGACAATCTCTGCTGGCTGAAGGATGCCGACGCCACGGGATGCTTCACTTGTCACAGTGGTGATATGTCAGAGGCTCCGGGCTTCTCGTGTGCAGCAGCTGGGCCGAGCAACAAGGGAGCCGATCTTCCTCTGATTGCTGTGTAGACACTTCCCCGCTAGTCATGGGTTGGAGACCAGTGGACTGTGAAAGCTGACAGCCCGCGACTTACCGCTGCTGGGATCAGCGGCTTGTTTTTTGTAAAAAGCGTCCTGAATCGTTGCGGGGGAGATTGTGCAAGGCGAGAACTAGAAGGTCACGGTGTGAACACGGAGCCACAGAGCTGCGCAACTGCAGTGTGAAACTTCGAATTCTCAAGACCCGTATCTTGAGGTGTGAGCACCCAGGGTCGTGGATGGATCGGGGTTCCTCGGATGTGGGTTTGATGCTCAGAGTTGTGGGATTTAAGGGTGGGCTTTGAAAGTTCGCATGCGTGAAGTTTTTGCGTACAGCTTGCTACAAGCAGGTTTTGGATTGCGACACAGTTGACTGGACCATCACACTGACACGACAACGCAGCACTCATCGTCGGAACATAGCTCTTTCGGTTCGAGTCTGCAGCACTCATCAGTGCGTTGCAATTCCGGCTCGAGTCTGCAAGCATCGATGAAATTTCGGCTAGTCTCTTGGAATCTTTCTGGANCATCGTCGGAACATAGCTCTTTCGGTTCGAGTCTGCAGCACTCATCAGTGCGTTGCAATTCCGGCTCGAGTCTGCAAGCATCGATGAAATTTCGGCTAGTCTCTTGGAATCTTTCTGGAATCTTTCGAGTCTTTGCGGAGTCTTTTTGGGTCTTTGTAAAGTCTTTGTGAAAAATGCAGTCTTCTTGAAGTCTTTGCCTCGAGTCGAGTCTAGCACTCATCGCACGATTTGACGGCTACGGCGCTTTCCGAGTCGATTTTTATGGGGCGACCCGCCCAAAGCCGCAGTGGTTGTCGAACCTTCAAACTTCTACCCCGCCAGGNNNTCGAGTCTAGCACTCATCGCACGATTTGACGGCTACGGCGCTTTCCGAGTCGATTTTTATGGGGCGACCCGCCCAAAGCCGCAGTGGTTGTCGAACCTTCAAACTTCTACCCCGCCAGGCCGCACCATGGTCCAAAAGATTTTGCATGGATTTTGCGCGCACTTTCGGGCCCTCTAAAAGCCAGCCCTGAGCCTCCTAGGCCGCGTTTTGGAGCGGGTTTGGGCCGGAGCGGGGGCGAAGGACTTACCCCATGAACGAAACAGCCAGAGACTACACTGTAACACAGCGCAGTTTTGAAACATGGATACAAGAGAGAGCGAAAACCATGTAAAACTGCCAGAGAAGAGCTTCCAAGGACAAGTGGGTCGATTGAGTTGTGTGGTTCAAGAGATCCGGAAAGAAGTCTCTCGAAACGAACGCTTTTGAGTTCATGTCCGAGTTTAATGTTCTTTTCTGTTGTCACTTCGTTGAACAGTGATCTTTGGTTCTTAGAGGGACTTTCACTCTGACTAACACTTTAAAACTCAAAAAGGGCGAGAGTAAAGGGACTGTACCTCAATATGAGAGATTGCGAACTGCCGACTGGGATCACACTCGCGATCGAAGCTGCCGGCCTGTGCACGATTTTGTGGCGTCGGACGTCGCCGTTTCCAGAATTCGGGATGCACGCGCAACCGTGCCGTCGAGGTGCCTGCCTCTCAAAGCCGTTAAACGGACTGCGTCGCCTTTAGAACCTGCCCAAAAATGGACAGCTCTGGAAGGAGGGATGATCGCAGACTCGAAAATGAAACGTGGTGTTTTTTACTTCAGAGGCGTCCGCTTGAAGATCTGACTTTGCCGGCTGACGCCAAGTGCGACCAGGATTTTGGGCTCCTGCCAACTGGTTCTCGAGTCCCAGAGCGCTTGCACCTTGGGAAGATGAGAGCTGTGCAAGCTTCGAAGACCCTAAACTCACCCGGCAACCACCGGATGCTGCAAATGAAGCATGCTGCTGCTTGCCTTTCTGAGAGTGTGTCCGAAAATGACATCAGCGAATTGTTCATGCTCTCCTTAAGTCAGAAAAAGCTGCTAGGAGTTCGGATTCTCCTGATGAATTTCTTGGACCTCAGGTTTGAACCATCATGCAAACACAACTGGCATCAGAAAGACTTCCGATCGCACCTCGCGGTCTCGCAGCTGTGAGCAAAGTCTGTGAAGCAGAAAGATCCTTTTAGTTCGGTGCTACTAGACGTGCATGTTGATAGCAACAATGCGCGGCGTCCCAAACTGCATTCTCCAGCCATCAGATTTCCGAGGAGCCTTTGGATGGAAAGTGCAAACAGGAAGGTGAAGTGTCTCGACGTCTCTCTACTGCATCGTGCTCATGCTTTTACCACTAAGAGATTCTGTGGCTCCGATGATCAAAGGGAACTTGCTACCTGTGGTTTCTCGATACCAATGCAGTCCAATGCGTTGTGCGTCACTTGGAACCCCAATAGTTTAGTCCCTCCTTCCCTGCCTTCCGGGAGTCCCCCCAGTTTCGAGTATTAAGTATAGGGCTGTGATTGGGATTCTCTGGACTCCTGAGGAATTCATAGAGCAACCGCTTTCTGCTGGGCACCCCCGACACATGG
This sequence comes from Symbiodinium sp. clade A Y106, assembly GCA_003297005.1. NCBI lineage: Eukaryota > Dinophyceae > Suessiales > Symbiodiniaceae > Symbiodinium > Symbiodinium sp. clade A. Next base: position 9,848 of record BGNK01002032.1, read on the forward strand.
GGGAGAGTCTGCCTCCTGACCTGCGGGAGACCATCGACCGTCTTGCGTACGAGTCTCCTGAAACTATTGGAAGCCATCGTGTCAGTGAAATGCGAAAGTGGATTGGGAAAGCTTTGGAGCTTGAAGATTACGAGATGGAGTATAAATCGGCTTTGCCTGACCACTGTCGGGCTACACTTGCTAAGAAGAGGATTTTGCTCTTTCGAGACTTGCTTGTGGAGGCCGAGCATACCGACATGGACATCGTGGAACACATGAGCCAAGGATTTGACTTGGGCGGCGAAATCCCCAGCTGCCCAGAGTTCAAAGCTAAGCGCACTAGTGCTTCGATGGGATTGGCAGACCTGAAGCAGTCCGCCAACGATATCCGGAGAGGAATTGTGAATGCCACTCGCAGTTCTGGGAATCCGGAAATTGACCGGGGCACTTATGAGGCGACCCTTGGCGAGGTTAGCCGGGGATGGTTGACTGGGCCAATCCCTGAAGAAGACCTCAAGCCAAATTCCTTGGTGACGCGTCGTTTTGGGGTCCTGCAGAACAACAAGATCCGTCCAATAGACAACTACCTTGAAAGTGGTCTGAACTCCACTGCTTCAGCTTCTGACACAATCACTCTGCACTCTGCTGATTGTATCGCTGCTGGCTTGTCCCATAGACTTCAGCACGACAACAAGTGTGCTCTACACCGACTGTTGTTGAAGTCATGGGACCTCCACAAAGCTTACAAAAATCTCCCCTTGTCTGGCAAAGCCTTAGAGGACAGCTTCCTTAGTGTATTCGACCCGGATCTCCCCGGTGCTCGATTATTCCACCAAAAGGTTCTTCCGTTTGGCTCGCGTCACAGCGTCCATGGGTTCTGTAGGGTATCCTTGGGCTTATGGAAAATACTTGTTCGCCTCTTGTGGGTACACATCAGCGTATTTTTCGATGACTTCGTTGCCGCAGAGATTGAGCCTCTTGCAAAGCTGTGCGACATGGCAGTTAGCATGGCATTCAGCCTTCTTGGGTGGACTACATCGAGCGACAAAGAAAATCCTTTTGGAAGCATTGCAAAAGTGCTAGGCCTTAAGATTAACTTGGAGGATGCTCGCTTGGGGAAGATTTACATGTGCAACACTGAGTCCAGACAGCAGGAATTGTTCGAGTCGATTTCTGGTGTCTTGGAGAGAAACTTCCTCAGTCGGAAAGATGGGGAGCGCCTGCGTGGTAGACTGCAGTTTGCTGAAGCACAGATTGCCGGAAAAGCAGCACGATTGGCATACAAACAGTTGACACGTTTCTTGTGCAATGGCGGAGGGCCGTTGGATGATACAACAAAAACAGCCCTCTTGATGCTAAGGGACCGTGTGAACTATGGCATCCCACGCTGCATCAGTGCCAACACGCTGAATTCCTTGCACATCTACGTTGATGCATCTTGTGAAGGTGACAAGGTGGGCCTTGGCGGAGTGATCATTAACGAGCGAGGAACCAGACTTGGTCACTTTAGCGAGTTTGCCTCACCGGCAGTTATCGCCAAGGTGAATCCTGAGAGCTGCAATCCGATCTTTGAGTTTGAATGCCTTGCCATTTACGTTGCTCTTCGTTTATGGCACAAGCTTGCACTTGGCACCAACACTGTCATCTTCACGGAGAACGAAGGCGCTCTTGCTTGCATGATAAACGGCATTTCCGACAACGAGTATGGTGCGTTGATCGTCAAGCATACTCACGAACTCTGTGACAACAGCCATCTCAATCTTTGGTTCGAGCGTGTGAACACCCACGCCAACATTGCAGACGCTCCTTCTCGTGGAGTGTCTACCGTTGAACTTGGGAAACGCTTTGAGGTAAATCTTGATGATGTCGCCGACATTGCTTTGAGTCGTGGGGGAGTGTGAGCAAAGCATGTCGTCATGCTTGTGCCACCGTCCCAGGTTCTACATTCATTCCTATTCTTGAATTTTTTATATTATACATTTGGTGCTATGCACCAGATTGCGGAAATACTTGTTGGAGTATTTTGCAAGTAGGAATGAAGACTTTTGTCAAAGACGTTTGGCAAATATATTTCTGAGTGAGATTATATGAAGAAACATTTCGCTTGGTACACATACCAAAAATAAGGTAACCTTCCATCGTGATGGACGGACCTTTATTTTTGGTCATGTGTTCCTCCATCCGGAAACTGTGTTTTTGGATGTTTTGCGAAACGTTTTTCATGTACTCCTCTGTTTGAATTTCATGAACATTCTTGTCACACATGTGAGTGAATGTTTTGCTTGGACTCATGAACATTGACAGCATGTGCAAAGTTTGGCTGAAGGTGCAGATGCACTTCAAAATTTTTTATCCCACCCGCCCGCCCGGGGGAGTGTGAGCAAAGCATGTCGTCATGCTTGTGCCACCGTGTGCAGCGGCACACTTGGTCGCATGCATCGGCATGCGCATCTTTACAACTTCTGGAATTCGCCCCGCGACTAAAGTCAAAAGAGTGACCGCATCCCAGGTTCTACATTCATTCCTATTTTTGAAATTTTTTTATATTATACATTTGGTGCTAAGCACCAGATTGCGGAAATACTTGTTGGAGTATTTTGCAAATAGGAATGAAGACTTTTGTCAAAGACGTTTGGCAAATATATTTCTGAGTGAGATTATATGAAGAAACATTTCGCTTCGTACACATACCAAAAATAAGTCCGACTTCCTTTTCCTACAGTTAGCTTATCTCACAGTTAGCTTTCGCAGAGAACCCCTCAAAATCCCTGTATGGTCTTCATTAGGCACGAATGGAGTTCCGTCTGTACATCAGCTCAAAGAAGGCTTTGTTGACCATGGTGTTTCACCGGGTTGTATTAAATCATTCTTTAGGTTGTGTAGGTACTGAAGTGTGCTATGGTGTATTAAAGTGTATTGGCCATCCTGCCATATTCAGGCCCGGGCATAATCTTGGCATGGTAAGCTCCATTCTTCTAAGCATGTCTTGTCTGGTCACGGATGTTCATCGAAACAGGCGGCTTTAAGAACCGCAGGGGCTTCAACTACAAGCACACTGGTCGCTCAAGGCTGGAGAGCTTGCTTACATGCTTCGCCGCAGCAGTGGCCGCAGCCACTTAGACTGGAGTGGGCACAGTGCTACTTTCTAGATGATGCTTCCCTTTCATGCGTGAGTTGCACGTCGTGCAGCCTCGGGCTCAGAAACTCACTTCTACTCCGGAGTGGTTCCTACACTAGTGGCCATGGATTGTGACATCCCGAACCCAGCCACGACAGAGGCAGCTTACCCAGCCTCTTACATTTCCTTGTACGCTCTAGCAGCTGTCGTGCTTGTTTTGGGAATACTTGCTTGGTTTCTTGGCGCCAACCAGAAACCGCCCTTCTCCCGACTCTATTATCGCTTCTATCCACTGTACCTGCTGCTGACCGCCATTGGTTATGGCTTGTGGGCCGCTTATTATCATGCGTTCACGGACGGAGACAACTTTGTTGTCGCCTCTCGTTTGCTGATCACGCTTTCCATTGATCCGTTGATCGGCATCGCCTTTTGCCTTGGCGAAGGCATGCTAGCGAACAAGCGCTTTTGGCAGGTCATGTGGATATTGAGTGGCATTTTCATGATAGCCGTGCTGTCTGCAGCTGCAGCGACATCGTCAGACATAACGGTCATTGCCATTGCTGGCTTTGTGACGTTTGGTGCCTTGGTCTCTTGGATTGCAGCAGCATGGATGCGCCCATCGGTCTATAATCGGCTAAAGGTGATCGCAGGTGTTGTCCTTCTTCTGGCTCTAGTCGTTTTGGGAATTCTGCAGCCGCGTTGCGGCCCTGCAGCTCATAACGAATGCTACATCCACTGCCCTGGACAGCCGGGTGTCCAACACGTGGTGTTTGCTTGCCTCACTGGCACAGGCTACCTACTTCTTTTGGCAATGCAAATGATGGAGCCCGACCTCATAGTAGCCCCAGACTTCTTTTCCTGTCTCACTGCTCGGTTTGAGGGCACAAGCCCCCTGAGCCCTGCAGAGTAGTTTCTTGCTGTACCCATGTTTTGCCTCGGGCTGACCCATTTGCTGCCCCAAACGGGGCGATGAGTCAAGCAGGAGTGAATGTTTGTAGCCGAACAGCACTGACGTTAGAAACAGCTGCAGAACGACATACGTGCCAGCTCATAAGGCATTCCTGCTGGACTGTTCTCTGCTTTAACTTTGCAGTCGACCCGAAGATGCGGGCAGTGAAGATCTCTTGTGTGTTTGTGTGTTTGTGATCATTTGTCAGCTGATTTGAGCTTGGCGACGAGCTGCAGGCTCTCAAAATAGACTTCTGGCCAGAGCTACTGGAGGTTGCGCTGCGCTGCGGCGCCTTGCCTTGATGCGATCATATCGAAAGCTACAGCTTTGGTGTCAACTGTGATGTGGTGCAAGAAGAGAAAAGAGATACGAGGTTTTGAATCTTCCCAGAGTATATAAGTGGCCCCTGAAGCACATGCAAAAGAGCAGTAGTTTGAACCGGGGCAATAGGGACCGCAAAAGGGCGTTACGTTAGACTCTGCTTAGAGCGCAGGGCAGTACATCACTACTAAGGACCTTGTTCCAGGAACGTTGCATTGGGAGACACCCACAGCAGAGGTCTCTGGACTGTTGGTCTCGGGAAAGAGCTTTCCCCAAGAGCACGGACTCCAATCCCACACTGCCATCGTAAAGGGCACCTTTGAAGACATGTCCGCGCAGATCCCCTCTGTCGAAGAGCACCCACGGCCACGGAGGCTGCTGCAGCTGAGTGTATCCTCGGGAGGGCTGTCGTTATGATGACAAAAGAGCAGGTCCGTCACTGCCGTGCATACGTGCAGAAGACCGCTGGCCAGCCCATCCATCGCATTCAGATGTATGGAAACTCTCTGTGCGCTTTTCAGCTGAGCGATCAGCGGATGTGATGGCAATCGGCATACTTCATATCATCCGAGCCAAGCAGTCCACGAGCTGCGTCGATGTGAGTGTTTGGATGTTTCATGTTCATAAATTGTGGCCCAACAAAGACCAACGACCAATGCGGTTTCGAGTGCAGAAAGTGTCGCTGTGTTGCTGCTGAGTAACCTTCAGCATCGCGCAGGCTGACATGGAGGCAAATGTTTTGCCAATCTGCAGTGTCAGTACTCCCAGCCGAATTTACATCCCCACACATGGGCGATGCCATGGTTCTTTGTGCTTGTTGCAGCAAGCATAGCCCAGACCCAGGGTTTGGCACCATTGATTCTCGGCATTGATATTCTTGCTGTTTGGACAGATTGATGTCTGAGGTGTGTCGGCAGTGTTGTTGCAAGAATCACTGACAGCCCTGTGATTAGCATTCGCTATTGTGTTGTTCAAGCGGTCAAGGCCAGTTACTGTTTCCCCATGTGTGGACGGCAGCGATCAATGTCCTTATTGGGCAGCGATCGGCGAATGCGAGGCTGAGAGCAATCGTTGTGCTTGAATAGGCGACTGTTGCTTCAGCAAGTTGGGATGCCGCAATGTAATTAGCCTGGAAAAGCCGAACTGGGAGAGGTTGTGGCCACCAGGGTTAGGGTGCTAGAAATGGCTGAACAAGGGAAATCTGGCAGTAGCAGCCCTGATTGATGCTGAAGGGTCAAGCAGCAGTTGAAGTTGTATTGTCAAATTGGAGCACAAGTTTGAAATATGGAAAGTTGCATTCGACACCGACATCCGCGTGGTGCCAACAGCTGCGCAAGGCAAACCCGCGCTTCATGTTGGAAGTTTGCCGCGCATCCTGCCACATTTGTGCTGGCGACGAAGGCATCGTTGGCAGCACGTGTGTGAGCCGGTTGCACATCCATGTTATGCTCATGTCGGTCTATTGATCCGAGCGTAGGTTCCCTGCGCATGAAGCTTTACAAACAGCTGGAGCAGAACATGAAGCCGAGGCGCAGATTGCATGCTGAACGGCAACCTGTGCATCTACAGAACCATCACGTTCTCCCAAAGGTTCACCCCTCTTCGGTTCTGGTGTCAGCACTTGCGTCGTCCCATCCAAGCTGCCTGTAGAGTAGGTCCCGAGTGCAGGGTTCAGGTATGTCCGGTATCGTAGCTGTAATGGATCCTTGTTCCGTGCCCATGCGCAGAGAGCAGACTCAAGCAGGAATCTTGTAACAGCATGGTATCTTCGCAGGGATCCAAGAAGCCAGGCCTTGACTTGCATCCCGGTCTGTTCAGGTCCAAGACGGTAATACGCGACGTCCAGTTGATCGAGGTTCAGCGTTTCACGAACAGTAGTTGACGATTCCAGCAGCAATCCTGATGACGGACCTGACACATGCAAGAGTTTCACAAGGGCGTGTCGAATGTGTCCAAACGCATCTGACTTCGATGGCAAGACAGGTTTCCTACAGTCCACGAGCTCTACTTGTCGAAGAGTGGCTCCTGCTTCTATTGTTTGACATGTCGAATGCTGCAACCTTTTGGGCCTTTGGTTGCTAAACCGTCACTGGAGGCCATCAGAACTCTTCGTTCAGTAGTGCTGCTTCAGTGACTTGCCCGATGCTGCAGTAGCCAGGTTTCTGTCCAAAGAAGAGTGCGAGGCAGCTTTTTGATCGATGTCTCGCCACCCCTCCTTCTGGTTCACATGTTCGTGCAGGCACTCAAAAGAATGGCGTCACCACGCCTTCAAGATGCCAAGACCATCAATCGAAGCACAGGTGCTTGGAGTGCTTTCCACCTTCTTGTAGAGTGAAGACTGGAGTGTGCTACATGACGATGACAAAGTGTCCTGTCCACGAGAGTGCAAAGGAGCTGCTTTGCCCGACAAAGTGCGGACGAACTCTCAGATGTATTTCGACCAGGCGAGCCACTACCAGGCTCAGACCAGCTTTCGGATGGTTGCGAGACACTGCGTCGGTTCTGACAAGTGCTTGCCGAAGTGATGGAGGATCCCATGGTCGTGGCAATCCAAGAGCGTATGCAAGTTCTGGCGCGGATTCCACCAGGACATGGAGAGCCTTTGCAGGCCCAGCAAGTTTGCATTGTTTTAGTCTGTGTGCATGCAGCATGAGGTCTCTTCGAAGGGTTGGCTATTTTTCAGATCAACGGGCATCTTGATACATGCCTAACACATCAGATCTTGCGTTGCCGGCAACTTGTGAAAAAGGTAGGGCGGTACCGCGTGGGCGAGCATCTTGGGCCGAAGCTTATTTCTTTAATTTGGGACCATGCTTCCATACAAAATGCGATGTACGTACTCCTGAAGCCGTTAGCTGTCTCAGGTTTTACCAGCCTCACTACGATTCGGAGCCCGCACAAAATGTGCGGCGTGCAGCGACTGTCCTCGTATACCTGGAGCCACCAGAGGCCGGGGCACGAGCATGAGCGTCTAGCAGCCGAAGTCTCCAGGACACAACACGGCTCTCTGTGATCTGTTGTGGAATCGCAAAAATATTTTATTCGGCACGTCTTGCGTGAATGCCGGCCACCGAAGGCAGGAGGTGAGACGATCTTCCCAAAGCACCGCCGGTGCCAGGACACTGCCTAGCTTCCGTAGCTTCTGTCATTGCTTCATTGCTTGTCAGTTTCTCTGATCCTCCGTTCACAAAGGAGGCTGACTTCGAAGATTGCTGCTCCCGCATCGAGGCAGCAACGGGCAAGTCACTGTAGCACGGTTGCCAGCAGATGCAGCTGTGCCTCTTCTTTTGGGGAACATGCGATGTTGTGGCTAGTTGCGGCGAGTTGAGGAAACTTAAGCTTGCTGTCCAAGCACTGGAGCAGCTGGTTGGGGAGCCAGGCTGGACACCATTAAAAATCGCCTGTCAGGAGTTGGTGGTGAAAGAGGGCGGCGGCTTCGCCGTCGGATTCCTGTCACACAGGGAGTGCAACTTGAGATGGCTTCACAACTCAGGTGTTTTTAGCTCCATGTCCTCTTAAATACCTCAGGTCAAGGCAGAAGCGGGCACAGCTGTTCTGTTCTTCTCACACGACCTTGACGGCCAGTCCAAGCCTAAGTGGGTGTTGACAGGCAAAAAATTATTACAAGGTGCTAAGTGCAGCATGCTGGAACCCCTCCAGGGCAGTGCATGGCCTGTGTGGAAAACGCGGCAGGCACAATCCGTTGTCAATGCACGCATCTTGCCCCGTTCTGCAAGGACATTTGTGTCGGGAAGGGGTTTCGTGCGGTTTTATGTCAGTCGTCAGTAGGGGGAGCAGTTTAACATGCAAGGAGAGAAATGGGTTGCGCAGCAGTGGTTTCGTCTTGAGCGCGGGCCCTAAGTTCCTTCGCCGGGCTAGATGCCAAGTCACTTCCCCCATAAGTGTGCAAAGAGCTTGAAAAGCATGCTGCTGTCGTGCCGCATGCTACAGGTTCATGTGCGTACTTTTTAGCTTCAAGGCCCTATGCTGGAAGCCCTTTCTTCCAGTTCAAAACGCCGGCTGAAGGCAGCTTATCTCACACCTGAGAACTCGCCTCTGGGCTGGCACCAGACAAGTCCGCGCATCGCTGTGGAGGAGACGCCGAAAAGCCTCGGCCTCAAGAAGAGGCTGATGGCCCACCTGAGTTGTAGCTCCTGTATCGATTCCTCGATGAGGCGGTTCATACGATGGAAAAAGTGTTACCATGTGCTACCCGTTCGCCGTGGAGTGTGAAACACACAGATTGCTCCTGACGACAGCATTATGTGGGCAAGTTGGCTGGCTACAGGTGATGGTGATGGCCAGTTCCATGACAGTCAGATGCAGCTGCATGCTCCGCTGACGCACTTGTTGGCCTCGCTGCTGCCTGATAGAGCCATCTGGCTCCAGCTCAGAATCATGCCGAGTGACAAAACCGACCGGCAAGACTTTCAAACAACGGCACTTGCCCGCGGAGACCCCTTACACCCGCTCGCTGCAGCCAAATCTCAAGCCCACCGCACCATCGCACCCCGATTCACAAATTCAAGTCTGCCTCCGCATAACAAGCAACTCGACTCGCGCTGGCTTTCACAGGTGTTTAGTCGAAGAGACATTGCCTTCCAATTGAGTGCATGCCATGTGCATCGTGTCCTCCGAGGCCTGAGAATGCAGGGCAGGGTTTCTCAGCTTCAAGAAGCAACTGTTGAACAGCCATGTGAAAACCATTGGTGAACCATTGGTGATACAGCGCAGTTTGGGAGTCTCCCAACGAAGAACTTTTCAAGGGGTTTCCCGGAAAGGGGTTTGGGCAGGACCGCGCGCAATCTGCACTGCGGGCGGTGGCTCAGTTCGCCAATGTGGCGGGACAGGCTTGACAATCGTAAATTCGAAGCACACTTACGAGTATGAGTTGGATAATCTTTCAGCTTCAAGGCTTTTTCAGTGAGTGAGTTTCTTACTACCGCGTTTCATGGATCAGCCCGATGTGGAATATCGCACCTTAGAGGTGCAGCACGAGGAGTTGCGGACGGCCTCGTTGCAGGCACTGCGGAAGACAGAGAAGGGACCAGGAAACCTAATACGTTTGATCCCTCTGACTCTGAACAGGTCGCCCACGAGGCTCTGGCACAGTGCGAGGCTGTCCGTTTTGGATGTCGGCTGCTAACACCGTCGCTTGAGGGCGTCTGGGAGTTTGGGCTCAGGCGCATGGCCAGCGTTGTGTCCAGTTCCTCCTGGAAGCGCTGCAGAAGAGCACCAAGGCCGAGCACGGCCGGAAATGCTTTGATACAAGTTTTGCCACTGTCTTTTCTATAGCAAGACTCCTAATACTCCAGATCCTGTGGTTGTTGCGCTGCTTAGAGAGTTACAAGATTTCATGTACCGTTGTGCTGCTCGTCAAGTTGATGTTGCATGTCCGGTGTGGCATGAGCAGAGGCCAGCGCGAGTGCCGCCGAGGACGTAATTTGGATGGTCTACAAGGCTCAACGGGCAGAACGGCCTGCAAAGTGGCTTCGGACGCGGTGTGTGAATCACATTCTTCGGTCCTGGTCTCTGCGTTGCAGGTGGCACGAAGAAGCGACACCGCAAAGGCTTCCCACGGGTACCGAACGATCGTTTCATACACTCCAGGATTATCGTGCCAGTGCATCTGAATCTGCAGGCGTGGATACTTCAAGCAGGCGGCGTGTCTGTCTTGAAGGCCGGTTGATGATGCTCGTATCTTGGTGTATGGAGACCGTTCCACAATTCATACTCGTGGTGCCCACGAACGTACGATAACATACCTAAGGCGTCCCTAAAGTAATCACGGGCATCAATCCTTCGGCGCTTGCGCGACCCAGGCTGCCCTTCTTTGTCACGCCAACCAGCCGTGTGCCCCAGAGAGACAAACAACAATTGTGCGCAGAACCGGATCTTGTCAGTGCGCCATGCAGGACCTCTAATTCTTGCCGTGTTTGCTTTCCAGCATGTTCCGAGGGCACAGCTGCTGGAGAACGGCGTGTGGACGGTGTGCCAGCCCCGGCGCTTTTTATGCAGTAGGAAGCCATGTCATGCCCGGAGCATGCATGAGTGTGCGTGCAACTGCTCACATAAATGCATTCCCAAAGAAGCACGGTGTGTGTATGGAACAAAGTCTATGCCTATGCTAAACCCCCCCCGTAACGTGACCTCACAACATGCTGGCTGTTGTCGCATTTCCTGGGATCGAGCCCGTTGGGGGGTGCGATCCTCGTCTCGGTCGCTTTCGGAGACTGGGATACTGCAGCCCTGGACAGGCACATACGCATGTAGGGTCAACATGTGCAACATCTAGGTTGGGTTCAGATAATCGGACAATTCCGGCATTGCTGGCGTGCCTGTGCCGCTGAGGTATGCTCTCGAAGGGCTGCGGTCTCTGGCAGAGCTCCTGGAGGGGCCGGGACCCAACGAGAGTCTTCATGTGAAAGTTCTTGGAGACAGCGGCGAAAGAAGTTCTCATGCCATCCCACAAACAGCATTTGCTTGAAGATGGGCTTCTATGCGGTGTGAACGGCGACAGGTTTGCAAAGACTTGCGGTAGTGTGGGTGTCCCTTTGAGGCTCAGCCATAGGAACTTCAGAACCTGCCAGATCAGGTGTCGGGGGACAAGCGCCGAGGAGGTTGCCGTGCGTGGGGCCATTTGTGGAGCATTGTATCACCTGGTTGCGTCCCGAGATTGGAAGAAAGGTTCGGTCGAACATACTGTTCCACCGTAGCGGTCAGGGCTGGGATTGCACCATTTTTGCGACGAGGTTGGTTCAAGCTCTGGGAACAGTCGGATGAAATTGGCTTCTCAGGTCAGCCCGAGGCGAAAGTCAACATCAGCTCTGGCTGCTGCCGAGGCAAAGTTGAGTGAATTCGACGCTCTGAGGTCATCATTCTGAGACACTGAAAACGGGTCGCCGGCAGGTCGTGCAGCCAGAGAGCGTGGTGGTGCTGCTGTCCGAGGCCATCTGTCATCAGAAGCTGATTCGAGCTGGAGGCTTTCTCCCGAAGGAAGACATGCTTTGTGCGCTGATACAGCTTTGGACAACAAGTTCTCATGCTGTCGACACTTAGTACCTGAACAATGGGCTTGCAAGGTTTTAAGCATCGGCGGCCTTGATGAAGATGCGTTTGGCCCTCAGCCACAGGGGCAGAAGTCGTTCTGGAGAAGCTAAGCAATGGAGATGCAGCGCCCGAGCACGCAGTGACATACTGCCTTGGAGTGGCATGTAGCAAGTATGGGCAAAGCTGGAGCTGCGAGAATATCTTTGCATCCAGGCTTTGGGCAACGTGCACTACCTTGGAGACCCTTGTTGACAAGGTGGCTTAGAGTTGGCTCCGGGATTCAACCGATTCTCAGGATGGTGGTTGGCTCTCGCATGCCATGCGATGTGGGGTCTCTGTAACCGGGTCAATCTGCACGCTGCCGGGCTCGAGCTCCGTGTTGCCTCTACTCTGGCAGTCTCTGAGAAGTCGCTGCATGACTCCATCTTATACTGAGATTGTTGATGACTTTGATTTCTGAATGCAGACATGTGCGTCTTCAAGCTTTGTGCAGCTCACTTGTCATGCAGGGTCATGCATGAACAGATGCATAAGGATAGAAGTCCGCCAGAAAACGTACTGGCTCGTGGCATCTATTGTCGTCTGAGTAAAAAGAGTGATCTGTCCAAATTCGCTGCCATGGTTCTGTGAACTCTGAAGAAGCATGTCGTCCCATGCAACGGAACAGGCAACCCAACATGAGGCTCAAAGGCCTCAACAGGTTATGAGCGCCCAAGTGGCAAAAGGAGCGGAAGCAGCTGCTTTAGAGGGCGAGACTCGTGGTCCTGACTATGGAGCTGTTACAGATGGAAGTGTGGATGCCAGGGGCTTTCTCCCGAATGGTGTGACGCCCTATTATCTTGGAGCCGAGAGGACAGGGGTCTCATCGGCCGGGTGTTAGCCCAGCTGATACAGTACAACATGCAAGTGGCTTGTCTGGTGGTGGTGCCAATCCGAGCGTGGGAACCGGACCGGGCGCGACAACCGGATATGGAGCGACGCGCGATACGACTGTTACGACAGCAGCAGCACGACCACAAGCAGCAACAGCTTCACAAGTACAGAGCCAGCAACAGCAGCAGCCCGTTCTTCTTCAACAAGGCCCTGTGCAACCTCTGCGTGAAGGTCAGGTGGCCAGCTCAGGTGATGTACATGCAGGGCAACCGATGATTCCGCCGCAGCTGCAGTCAGCCGTGCAGCAGCTTTCTCAACAGAGGGCCTCGGTTGTGCAGGCGGTGCAAGAGAGAGCTTCGAGGGCTTTGCATGGACGGTTTCAGGAACCTGAACAGACTACTAGCCCCTCTACCCCACGTACATCTTCAGCGGTTATTGGGCAGCAGGGTGAAGTTATGGAGCAGTCAGGGAGGCAGGGATTGTGGTCTGTTACCCGTATCAGTGAAGTACTTCATCGTCGGGTGGTGGCACCTGTAATGGAACATGTTACGGGACCTCAGACCTCATCTACTTCGTCGGTTTGGCATTCCCCAACGGCTCCTACAACCCCGGCTCAGACACCGTTGATGTCTCCTGAGGTGAGACAAGCTATGGCAGATTGGACAGCTCAGTCGACGACATTGACGCCACGGCCTCAGCCTGCGCCTGCGATTCGTGATGATGCGGGCTCCTCTGCAAGTATATCTCAAGAACAAATCATGGAAGAGGTTAAGAAGCAGGTGCAGATTGCCATGGCGGGCAGGGACACAGAAGTGAAGGATTTGAGGACGCAGAATCAGGAGCTGAAGCAAGCTCTGGAGGCGTCAGCGCAGCTGCTCAATGAGGTGATGTCTGCTGGTGGTGGTGGCGGTCAAGGGCAACTTCCTCGAAAGGCTCGTGAAGGGCATCCAGGCTGAGAAACTGGACGCAATCCGGGCCCTAAAGAACCAAGAGAGGCTCCACCAGAACAAGGAGGGGTTCCACGGGTATCTGAAGGCAATCCTTTTGCATGGGGCCGGGCGAGTTCGTCGGCCACGGGTGTTGTAGGAGGACTTTCGGATCGTTTGTTTGGTCGTGGGGGCAGTCCAGTGAGAATGGAGGCAGGTACAACCCAGCCTTCGGTGCCTCAGTTTGGTCCCTCGATTGCCTTGCAACCGCGTGAGGCCGAGAATGTGGAAGCAAAGGCCCCTTTGGACCTCCTCGTACAAGGTATGAGGCAGTTGCAGCAAGTGTATATGGACAAGCGGAGTGGTACGGAGACGGAAAACCTGAAGGGTGTCACGGAGTTGGCGCCCCTACCAGAGCTGACGGGAGAGACTGGAGTAGAATTCTGCGATTGGTTGTATGTTGCAGAGCAAACCATTGGTGCGATGTCAGACTCGGCAGCCCAGTGGTATGAGCGCACGCTTGCCTGTGCCAAGGAAGCCTATGCCAGGTACCAGATGGCCTCTCCTTTGGAGCGGTTGTCGGTGGCACCAAAAATGGCGCCAGAGCTTTTGGAGCCAAAATGGGTGCGCCTGGATAGGAAGGTGATGTCCTTGATCCTCAGTGCCATGCCGAAGGCCGTGAAGGAGGATGCTGTTACGCATCGGGTGTCTACGGTGGCCATGGTGCTGTACAGGCTTCATGTTCTCTACTCCCCAGGGGGCATAGCAGAGCGCACAGCAATCTTGAAACACCTCGAGGGCGTGTCTGCGGGTGAGGCGGTGGTGGATGTCATAACAGCCCTTAGAAAGTGGAAGCGGCAACTTTCGAGGTCTCAGGAGATGCACCTTGCGCCACCGGACGCGAGCATCCTTCTTCGCGGCATCGAGGCGATTTCATCAACCTGTGCGCAGCGGCATCCTGAGATGAGTTTTCGTTTGTCGTTGGCCAGGAACGAGTTGCAGCTCCAAAGCAGGCCGACGCACGACACCGTCATGAAGTTCTACGATCACCTCCTGGCTGAAATGCAGCAGGCTCTCCCGACTAAGTGGGCGACCAGGGGATCCGGTGGAGAAGCTCCGAAGATCAAGGCGATTGGCGCCGGAACAGGAGAAGCATCGTCGTCTACGAGTCCTACTTCGTCTCCTACGAGGGCCAATGGAAGGGGTCAGGCGGCGGGAACACCATGCAAGTTCTTCATGGCAATCGTGTAAGTACCAGCATGAGTTCACCAGTCGAGAGGTGAAGCGCGCTCGATGTTGGCATTGTGGCTCCAAGCAGCATCGCCAAGCAGAGTGCCCGGTGAAGGATGCGGCTCGACAGACAAAGCCAGGCACTACTCCTGCACCATCGGCGGGACCAAAGGCTGCAGCTATGGCGGCGGTGACCGTACCTGAATCCAAGCCAGAGAGCCTTTCAACGACAGCTTCTACGACTTCACCATCGACTACACTGGCTTCGGAAACCGGCTCAGGGTATGCTTCAGTGGTGCAAGCTGAACCAGTGCAGCAGCTAGTTGGGGACCCGACGCACTCGCCGGAGTTCCAGACCTTTATGAAGGAGGTTAACAATGCTGCAAAGGATGACGAGGCTGAACCGCTTGGAAGTTGTGGAGCCTTTGGGTCCTGAGGTTGCAAAGATGGATGCAGCAATGGCGACTTTCCAAGAAAGACAAGAGAACTGGGCGCTGCTCGACTCTGGTGCCACACATCCGTTCAGGAAATCTTCGCCCAGCTATCATGAACGTACTCAGACAGTGCAAGTGCAGCTGGCGGATGGCCAAAGTGTGGCCCTCCAACAAAATCGTGCTGGAACTCTGATGCCGGTGAAGGACTCGGTGCTGGAGCGAGGGAATGGCCTTACAACCATAGTTCCCCTTGGGACCTTAGTGCAGGAGCTGAACTGCACAGTGTCGTGGGACAAGCGTGGCTTACGTGTGCGACACCCAGAGCATGGAGAGTTGGTTACTCATGTGTCCGGTTCTTGTCCTTTTATTGGGGAAACAAAGGCTCTTGAGCTCATCAGTGAGATTGAGGCACGTAAGCTGGAGCAACTCAAGGTCAACACTCTGGAGACGCAGATGAAGTTCCTGGGCTTGGAGGCGGATATCACCTTTGAGACCAAGCTGTTGGAGTGGACGAAGGGCTGATGGCCTTGGAGCTTTGATGGCTAAGGACTCCTTGTTTGGCGAGCTCACGGAATCTCAGCGATGTGCGTTGATCCAGGATGAGTGACGCGGCTGGTGTTCGCTACTTGAAGGCTTTGCCGATAAAAAGATCGTTGAGGAGGAGGCTGTTGTCTTCGCAATGGATCGTTAACCTATGTGCTGGAAGCAAGTCGAAAGCAACACGTTGTTGGTTGAACATGTTGGTGGTGCTGCTCAGCTGGCTGATCTAGCTACAAAGATGCACCCGAAGGTCAGATTGTGGGAACTTCTTCTGCTGTGGAGTTTCAAGGACCTGCCGCAGGAAGCAGGGGAGGCTTTGCAGATGAAGGCCATGTATATGACATGTTTGATTTTGGCCATGATGTGTCAACCAGCACGTGCAATGGACGACCAAAATGATTTGGTCAAGGCAGCGATTCCAGGAGTGGGGATCAATGAGTTGTTGGTCGTAACGGTTTTGGTTGCATAGCCACGGTGGGTGTCTGGGAGATGCTTAAGTGGCTGTGTAGGCGCGTCGCGGGCGCTTGCAGCGAAAGTCCAAAGCAAAAACGGCTCCGAAAGCTTCGAAAAGCTGCCAGAGCAGCAGCTGAGGAGGAGGTGGACAGGGCTGTTCTATGCAGAGTGGACGAACCGCCGGAACCTCATTATGAGCCGAGGCCCGTGACGAGGAGAGTGGAACCTACATACACTACATGGAGCAACGTTTGAAGCGTATCCCCATGATGGCTTCTACAAGACCGACTCTCACCGCTCTAAGCTGCATACAAGTGCAACATGTCATGGTTTGCGCAATGGGGGCACAATCTACAAAACCTAATACTGTGCCTACTGTGCAAAGAACGAGCCGCTGTATGTGAAACGCAGCCGCTCCCTCCACTAAGCGAGGAAACTGCATGAAGAGTTCAGTGGAGCTGGACTTCTATATGAGCACAACGACAACTTAAAGCCCTTGAGTTTGTGATCTTGCGCGTGGCGTTAAGATCAAGGAGGAGTGTTGATGACTTTGATTTCTGAATGCAGACATGTGCGTCTTCAAGCTTTGTGCAGCTCACTTGTCACGCAGGGTCATGCATGAACAGATGCATAAGGATAGAAGTCCGCCAGAAAACGTACTGGCTCGTGGCATCTATTGTCGTCTGAGTAAAAAGAGTGATCTGTCCAAATTCGCTGCCATGGTTCTGTGAACTCTGAAGAAGCATGTCGTCCCATGCAACGGAACAGGCAACCCAACATGAGGCTCAAAGGCCTCAACAGAGATTTACTTTCAAGGGTCGGTTCAAGATGTCTGGCTCAAAAGTGCTTCAACACTCAGGTACTGCAACTCAACTTTTTTCATGTTGTCCAGAAAACACAAAAAATCGCCTGCAAGTGTCAGCTCTTGCAGAAGCTCTCAGCTATTGGAGGACGCACGCCTGGCATTTGTGGTGGCCTCACGCGGAGGCCGATTTTTCCACAAGGGGCCTTGTTTGGCGGTCAGAGGACATCAAGCCGGTTGCAACGGGAGCTGCGTGTGGTATTGGCCCGCAGCTTTCTCCTCTCAAGCTTGTTCAAAAGCATGGTGTAGAGTCAGCAGGCCGGTGGCTCGGAGAAGTACAGGGCAACATGGGCAACCGCGGCGCGAGCATGAAATTGCGTCAGTCGCAGCAACAGCCCAGGCTGCACACGGCCTCAGCATGGATCAGATAATCAGGGTCGCCAGCTCAAGACTTGCTCTTTCGCTTTCTGGGCAAGGCATCCAACTGCAAGTTGAAAAGCAGACAGACTAAACGCCGTTGTCGTGATAATATAACGTCAGTTGCTTCAGCCGGCAGCTGTTCTAGTCGCATTGCACGTAGAACCCATGATTGCAGGGTTTGTGAATTGAGTGGGATGAGTCCAGTGTTCATGTGGAGCCGATTGCTCCTTCATGCTTCTGGAATTTCCGAGCAAGAATCGCTCCAAGGATTTGGTCCTTTTGCCGGTTTCTGCAGCATCTGATCTCGTCACGAAGGGCTGGTGCGCCAATGGTCAGCCTTTTCTGCAAGGCCCCATCTAAAGCTCGTGCAGTTGCAGGTTGCGGATGCGGCGTCTTATGCTCATGTTGATTAGAATTCGAAGCTGCCACAGATCTGTCTTCTCACAGCCCCAGGTACACTTCGAACTTCCGCCAGATCCGTGAGCTTGTTCAGGAGTGTTGGTTGTTTCGTGGCCGGAGTTCTGAAGCCCCAAACAAGACGATTCCAGGATCCCGACTATCAGTCTGGGGAGGTTGATCCCGATGAGCCAGTCCTCGAGGCCAGGGGCCAGGCGTCAGGAAGAGCTGGCTCCAGGGTTGCCGATGCGCAGACATGGGAAGGTAGTCGTTGGCGATGCGAACATGAAGGCCAGTGGCTCCTGTTCGCAATGCAATCTCGCAGCTTGTCATGCAGGAATCCACGGGCACAGAGTCAGAGAGTTAGTCTGCAGGCCACGGCTTCAGCAACGCCTACTTTTGTGAGGCCCGCTTCAGAGCCTCATGGCCCACGGCCTGTTGCCCACGTGTCCTTCAGTTGTATCCTACCAGAGACTCAATGAAAGCCATTGCAGCGCTGGCACTAGGATCTTCATGGACCGGGAAAACGTGGGAGCTTCTTGGTCTTGCATGTTCAATAAGAGGATTCTCGGACACTTCACCTCCCAGCATGTTTTCTGCGAGCCTTTCCAGTGAGCAGAGACGACCAAGGAGACGTCGCTTCAGAAGAAGCGGCCCTTCAACACGCCGGTCTGGAATGAACGACTCTGGAAGCAAATCAGAATGTAATGGCGTAGGTGCAGGAGTGCGCACTAGAAGAATGAGTCTGAGTGCGGTATGTGTATTGTTTTCCGAGCACAAGTAAGAAGAGATGCAGCCTGCTTTCAGCTTCAAGCTGTTTCCTGAAAGCTCTCGATGAGGATTCTTGTTGTTACCGCGCGCTTCCTTCTCCACACGCTTCGAGGCCAAGTGCAGCTGACGATATGCGCCGCACGCCGCACGTCCCCGCCGCGTCGTAGAGCTCAGGTCGTTGACACGTGGGACCGCGTCCTCGGGCACTGTACCATTGGCACTCAGAGCCTGTGGCGCTTCTCAGCCGAATCAAAAGCGAAGCTGTCGGCACATGAATCCAGCATGCAAAAGGCACTATGCGCGCAAGACACGCATGCCAAATTAGAAGCTCTTCCAGGCGCGGCAGAGCATTCCGGACAAGTCTCCGTGGAGCCGCCAGCTCAGCCGAGCACCGCCTTTTGGAGAGCGTGGCTTCAAGCGCTTCACTCGCGAGGCTGCCGCTGCAGCTGGGGAAGGGCCTGAACGGAAAGATTTGGGTCCATTCTCGACCCTGGGATGGTCTTCCTCTGCCAGAGAGGCATGAGCTAAATCCGTTTGAGGGTACTGAGACATGACATCTGAGAGCCAGATCTCAGAACTTCAATACCAAAAGCCGACTGATGTCGAGGCCCTGGTGGCCTCGAGCGCAAGAGCTACACGAGGCACGCGGAGCGGAGCGCCACGGCGCCACGGCGCCACGTTTGAGTTCCATGCGCATTTGCATGAGGACACATGGTCACCACTTCGATTGCAGGAAGGCAGGGGCCTCCTTTTTGCAATTCAGCTGATTTAGTTGGGTTTTAGCCTAAGACAGCCGACAAACTGCCAGGCGCCGAGGAGGACGACGTGGTAGGGAGCTTGCAGCCTGAGGCAGGACGACATGCAGTTTCTTGAGAGCGGCTTCTCGGGAAAAGCCATCCGGAAATTTCCCACAGGACACCGGCAAAAGCCGAGCCAAAGTTCTCAGCAGCGACCTTTTCTCCCGAATAGACAAGGCCAGCAAGATACCTCCGTCTACTTCGGAGATGTCCCGCAGCACAGAGGGGTGAAACTTGCATGCTGCAATCGCACAGCTGCTCAGGATCGCACGGGCTCCATCACCCGTGCAGAGTTCGAGGCAGCTCTGCGGAGTGGTGCGATGTCTCCGCCCGCGACCCAAAGAACCAGAGAAGGCAGCAGCAAAGAACACCCAGACTCGCCGCGTTCACAGGCAAAGCCCGGCTCCGCAGACGCAGGACGGGCCTGGAAGAGTCGATTCTTTTTTGGATGGAGTGGCAGAGGATTTTGAGAGAGAAAGCGAACACAGGCTGTGCAAGCTTGCAACCGCTACAGGACAGAGACAGCATCCAGACTGATTGGGGGTTTCCCGCTTTGTCTCTGTCAGATTTGTCGAGGCGCAGAGCCCGTCAATCATTTGGCCCCAGCCGGCGCTGACCCAAGATTCTCATTCCATGGGAGCCAGCTCTTTGTGCACATCGGCTGCAGGTGAAGCCATCGGCACAAATCAGTGCGCCGCAGATTTCGATGCCCATGTCACCTCAGGTGCAGTTGGGACGGGCTTGGAGTTGACTATCCGCAACTTTACACTTTGGGATGGCCCGTGCAGATCGTGATTTTGCACATGGTGCCTGTACTGACTTCCCAGGCGCAATCCCCAAGCGGAGTCCTGTCCCAGTTCGCAGCCACTGTTCCTCCGCAGCCAGCGCAGCTCTCGGAAGGAGCTTTGCTTTTTAGTGTTTCGTGAACCGGTGATGGAGCTTCATCTTTTGTGAGTCTGCTGTGACTCGCAGCTTGTGAATGCCAGTAATGCCCAGGTATTGTCCCCATCCAGCACTCCGCTGGCACGGTTTGCCCAGTCATTGCCCCCACAACCGGTGCGAAGCTGAGAGCACCTGTGGCAGAAGGCTTGCTGATCTCCTGATCTCGTGCTGTGTCCCGTCACAGAACAAGGGGGGTCCTCTTTTTGGGTCTCTTCTTCGTTCCGGGCATAGCCCGAGGATCAGTTCATGGTTCTGAGCTCTCGAGCTTGGCCGTAGCCGTCCCATCCTAGCCTTGGTCTTGTCAAGGTGAAGCCTGAGGCCGACGGGGCGACGGCCAAGGAGCCTAGAGGGCCCAGGGAGCTGTGTCGGCTTGGATGACTGCGGGGCAGATCTCTGTTTGGCCTCGTGTTGGATTCGCCCCTTTGTGCAGGATTTGTTTGCGAAGATTGACAAGGAGAACTGGAAGCTGTTTTGATGCCCTGTGGTCTACGTCGAACGAACTCACCTGCTGCACGCGCCAGAGGACGGCAGCGGCAGCATCACCCGTGCGGAGTTCGAGCGCGCGATTCGCCAGGGCGAGCTCCAGTCCCAGCGCGGAGCCCCTGCAGGAAAGGCAAAATTGCAAGGCACTGCAAGGCACTGCAAGGCACTGCAAGGCACTGCAAGGCACTGCAAGGCTGCAGGACTCTGCAGGACTACCAGGAACGTGATACTCGTAGTGCACAAATGGAGCTGATCCTTCGACTTCTCCGAATTCTTCTCCCGACTGCCTGCAGCATTCCTCTCCTCCTGTGACTTAATGAGGCACTCGGCTCGCGGTCAGGCGCGGGGTTGCAGCCCATCTGCACCGCGGCAGAATGCACAACCAGTTGGTCACAGGAAAGCCTTTCTTTGCCGATAGGCAAAAGCTGCAGCCTTGGAGTGACCGAGCAGCTCTTCTTTTACAGCAGTGCAGAAGTGAAAGCAAGAGAGTCAGGCCGGTCGGTGGAGGGCCCCAAGGTGGCTTCGCCACAACGACCTGCGACCACGGTGCTCGGGTTGTGGGACGTGTGCCAGGTAAAGAACACTGCTCTTCCTCCATCTGTTCTTGCACACATAGAACAACATCCTCTAGATTCTAGAATACACCATCCAGGACTATTGCATGACGCTGTCTTGAGTCCAGACAGTTGCAGAGCAGTCATGGGTGAAGCGGGTCATTGAACGAGTCTGAAGATGCTGTCGCAGAGCAGCTGTTCGAGGACAGATGTCGGCTAGAGAGCCCAGGGCAGGAGTGACTTTTGCCAGGCGCTCTCGGCTATGCCCCCGAGCCCCAGGCAGCGTGGCATGGTCCCGTGATGCTGTGCCGACCTCGTCGGCAGATCGCAGTCATCGCGGTCATGATCGCAGGTCGCAGAAGACCAACTCCCAGCCCTCGGCCTCGGCCTCGGCAACGCACCGCACCGCGCCGCACGAAGCGCCGCTTCCCCTGCTCCCGTTTGCGTTTGCGTTTTCATTTGCCTGCCGAGACACCCAAGCAGCCGCATTCGCAGCCTTCGCAGCCTTCGCAGCCTTCCCTGGCCTCCTTGCCGCCACGTCTCAAGGAGCCGAGAGCGAGGCATTCGGAGTCGGAGAAACCTGCGTCCTCGACAGGCAGCGGGCTTCAACCTTTGATGCCAACAAGGCGGCGGTCGCGATGTCGGAGCATCCGGGGTCGTTCTCGGAGAGAAGCACGTTGCCCAATCCGGTTCACAGACTCGAGAAATCTGCTTTGGTAGGCGCTGTGCTCGCTGACCCCTTGGCCTTGGACGTGTCACGCGTGTCACGTGTTAGAGATGGTCGTGCCACGGCCTCTCTCCTTCAGAGCATCATGCTGCAGAGGCGACAAGAGCTTCTATTGTCTCACAACCAGTGACCGAGGGCTGTACATATGAGGTTGCCAGCCCGCCTGTCAACACAATCATCGTTACCATGCATCAGATGAGACGAAAGATTCATCTGGCAGTTCAGTGGACTTGTGATCATCTACTAGTCTTCTGACTTACGCTTGTAGTTGTCGTTTGATTTAAACCCGGTATTAAACCCCCACTCACCTTGATCGAACTTGAGCAGCAACCGCCCGTGCAAATGCTTTTGTGAGAGATCTCGTTCGCTGGACTGAGCGGTGTGGGAGATCGGGCAAAAAGTGCAAGACAGTCAAACGATGCCCGGATGAATTGACTATGGGGAGTATGTGTTCTCCTCGGAAAGATGGACTTGTGTTTACTCGTTCTCAGAGCGGCCGAGAATGCATTTCCTATAGGACCAACCGCGACTGCTGAACTCCGAAGTTCCGAGCACCCATGGTGCAGGTTGCCACATCTTAGTGCAGCTGCTCCGCTCGCCACGTGCAGCCGGTCCCACCGGGCAGGCCAGGCTGGGAAGAACCGCAACGAGAGAAGCTCCGTTTCGTTCTCGCCAGGACATCCGAAAGGTCCTTGCTTGCCTGATGCTGGCACTCGCGGATGCGAGTCCGGAGGCAGTTCAGGCAACGACTGCAGCAATGCTACTCTGTTACTGTAACAGTTTTAGTTTGCTGTCCAGCAGGCGCTCTGCGGCCAGTTGCGGTTGCTTCAGAAGAGAGCCCTCGGTGCAAGACTCCAGGCGCTGCAAGCGGCAGGTGCATGTCCTGCGCTGGCGCAGGTGGGGATGTAGGCCTATAGGACACATGCAGACAAGTGGACAGAAGCCAGTCCTCCGCTTCCCGTCTGAACAGGAGGGTCTGCAGGGCGACGGAGCGGATGCAGAGGCGGTCACCAGCTGTTCTTTGCCTCGATGTTCTGGCATCGCCTTGACCAAGGCAGCCATGTGGGCTCTTGGGGCCATCGGCGGTCTCAAAGACGTTCTGCAGGAGACAGTCGGGATTGTTGCGGCATCTACGCGACGGCCACCACTTTGATGGCATTATGCTCTCGCTACGAGTAGCAGCTAAACATTAGAGCTTCGGCCTTTTGTGATTAAGGCACGTTTCTCTGTATCCTTTCGTGTCTCCTTTCGCAGGCCATGAGACATTGTGGGCGAGACTCCCAGTGATGTCTGAGAAGGTGTCAAGAGTCAAGATCCAATGCCAGAATTCAGGAGGCATCGTACAAAGTGCTCGCGGCCTTGCAAACCAACTTCTCGAGGCCTGGTAAGCCCAGCGTGCTGAGCGGCGGTGCGCATGCGGTGGCCGAGCACTGCCCTCACCACGGTGGCGGGTCCTCTACAGCAGTGGCACGGCATGTGTGGAATGATGGGGGATGACTTTCGGGAGGGTACGGGTGCTGTGCCGCATTCCGGGTCAACCACGCTTCAACATCGGATTGAGACTTGTCGAACCCACTGTGAGCACAGCGCGTGAGCAGGCCAGATAGTCCAGCCTTTAAAGAATCCAATTCGGCCCATCGGCTGTGAATCTTCAAGTGCTGGTCGCTATGGCGCCGCACACCATGTTGCGTACCAGAGTGCGGAAAGCTCGCGCGGCTTTCGTGCCTTGTCTTTGCGAACAAGTCCATCATGCACTTCATCCAGTATGGAAAGTCATGCGAATTTAGGGTTTAGGGGCGCGTGTGCTGGTAGCAGAATCTTAGGTTCTCACGGCGTGCGGTACTTGCATCCTCTGCCACAGTCAGAGCTTTGTCGCCGCCCCGACGGTCGACCAGGAGTGTTGCATGTCCGGTGCACGTATTCTAGCCCAGCCTCATTCGGATGCATATTTTTTTGGGGAACACTGGCACGGATGTCATGTTTCAGTTCCGAAATGAATCCGCGTATGTGAAGATCATAGTGTGATGGAGCAGTTGCACCCTGAAGGCAATGCCAAGGCTGTACGCCTATAGCTCTTATGCGAAACACTAGGATCTCGACTTTATTCCAGAACCCAGTCTGTCTCCCAGGATTCTTCGGCTTTCCGCCCGGCTGCAGCTGCATGCGGCACTGCACTTGGCGCGAGCTGCTCAGCTGTGGCTGAGGCAGCGGGTGCTCCTTTCCTGCATGATAGCCTGCTGTTCGTGTGGGGAAGGAGCTGGTGGTGGAGAGTACTGCTGGAGTACTGTACTGATCTGATGGGCCTTCATGACTATCAATTCGCCAGATGGCCTTGCTTCAGGCACTTCCTCCCGCACCAAGCGGCATAAACACACTGCCTGACGCGGAGCAGGCCAACCGCGCGGTGCTCCTGTTGTTCATCTGGGCAGCTCTCCAAATTTGGGGCCAGGTTCAAAATCCCTAAACGAGACTTCTTGCGACACTCTTCTAGCCAGGACCTGAAGCAGGACGCCACAGAGAAGTGCTATAGGACTACGACAGAGGATACAGTGTCAGAAAGCCTTGCAGAGGCTGCCGTGGTGATTTCTCTCCTGCTGGGCCTCGCTGCCGGCACGGTTGCCTTGGTTGGGCCCATCTTCGGATTCCTCCAAGGACCCACGGGACCCAGAAAAGGGGGAAGCCTGAAAGAAGTCTTCCTGAGCTGGGCCAGGAATTCTGCCTGAGGGCTGGTTCAAGACCTGGCGAAAAACATGGCCGATCTTGGGTGCCTTCTATATGGCCGCAGGCACGGTTCCAGAACCTTGCCTTTTCAGGAATTGGAGTTTGAGGCTAGAATCTGCCTGGCCGGACAAAGCGTGAGTGCAAACTAACTGACGAAGGTTTCCCGCAATAACGTGGATCTGCAGTACCAAAAGTTGTCGACATTCGAGTGGGCACTTCAGGGTTGACTTTGTGGCCTCAGCCGTTTCGGGGGGAGGTGTCGCCCACTTCACTGCGGCCGATGCCTTTGAAGCCATCTACCCACCTCAAGGTGCCGGGAAGATGAGGGAAAGAGACGTCTGTGAAACCTATGAACTTGTGCTTCTCCAGATAGACATCTCCAAGTGGCCAACTTCCGACGCTTTTCAATCTGAAGTCTCAAGTTTTGTCCAGTTGCTTGTCCCTATCCCTTTCTTGGTGCAGGTACATGGGGCTTGTGGTACTTGCCTGGCAGTGCAGAATTCCATGTAGCCTGGACAGGCCGGGCTTGCTGCAGGCTCAAGATGGCTCAAGCATGAGGCTTGCAGAACGGTTGTTGTGGAGTTGTGCCAGCTGGCAGGTGTTGCGGAG
The DNA here is from genome assembly GCA_003297005.1 of Symbiodinium sp. clade A Y106. Lineage (NCBI taxonomy): Eukaryota > Dinophyceae > Suessiales > Symbiodiniaceae > Symbiodinium > Symbiodinium sp. clade A. Next base: position 34,943 of record BGNK01002032.1, read on the forward strand.
ATTGCTGGGGGTTCTGGCCTCTTCCTGGGGTCATTGCTTCTGGGACTGGCAGGCGGGCGAGGGCGGGGGTAAAGAGGGAAAGAGTATGCAGCTTCAGTGGAGGGGCCTTCAATTGGGAGCTGCCGGCAGTTCTGCGCTCCATTCCTGCGACACTGGGCCTGCATTTATGGAGACATCCACAACGCACGAAAAGATATTACCATCAGAGTGCCTTCCAAAGACGATGGAGATTGCTCAGCTCGCAGCACGGGGGTCTTGTGTAAATCGGCTTGTGCACTGCCTGGTTTGGGACAGGTATTCGATTCAGTGGCGTTTTTGCGGGCTGAAGGCGTTTGTGCTGACCCAGGCTCTCAGCCTTGGGCCTCTTTGCGTTGACTTGGGCAGTGGCTTGTCGGCACTTGGCTTGACCTGTGCATTTTTTCGTCTTTTGCTTCTCTAGGTGACCCCTGCCAACATCTACATGTACACCCATGGAGCTCAGATGATAGGCCGTCCTGCCAGCTCGCAGCTCTCAGCTCTCTCTTTCGGGGTTGCAGCCACTTCGTGGAGGTCTCACGCCTGGCGACCAGCCCATCCCCGTGGACCGCAAAGGGGCATTGCAGCGTAGGAAGCCTTCCGAAGTTGGGAGAGTTGCATGGCACTCCCAGGAGTTCCACGCAGTCCGGGGCCTTCTCCAGGCCCGTGGCTGAGTGTTCGAAGGCGCGCTGAGGGCTCTCGTTCTTCCCTGAGGTGGTGCTGTTGGGCATCCTTTGGGGCTACTACAGCGCTTCCAGCTGCAAACATGCTGCAAGGATTCATCCCGACATCTAGTGTCCAGACGACGTTCTGCTTGTTTTACGGAGCTGTGATGCTTATTCGGATCGTTTCAGAGCCAATAACTTGCAAGCCGAGGTGCTGCCCGAGAGGAGACCCGAGAAGCCTGAGACATGATGCGTACTGCGAGCAGCCCAGTAAGGCAGGCTCGGGAAGTCTTGATTTCGACAACCGACTATGGAAACATGAGGGCGTTTGCCAGTCGAATCCCTTAGTTCATTAGGATTTTCGACTCCGTAGCTGGAAGGAGTCCAATTTTCGACATCCCCTATGCACCCACGAGTGGTGTGACATGTAGAGCAGAAGTCTTCGGCTTGACATCGATTCGCGAAGAGAAAAAGATGGAGGATGACTGGGCAAAATGTATTGCAATGGTTGGTAACAAGTCTTCATCGTACGAGGACACCTCGCAGCTTTATGCGAGAGGCCTGCCAACAACTGCCGGCCATTTGTTGCCGGTGAGTGCCCTCTTGAACACGCTGGTATTTGTTCCTCGCGGTGTGTCACCAAGGTGTGCAGCACGCGCCGGCGACGGGGAGGAGCTGAAGCAATTGCCGGTGGGGGCCGCAGTGGATGAGTGTAGACGACCCCTATCACTATCGCTCATCTGTTCGAGCATGCGCATCTTGGAACCTCATCTGCAAGACAGTTCTGTCGATGGCCCAGAGCTGCCACGGGGTGTTGACTGTTGCAGTGTATGCAATCACGCTCGCAGCCCTGACGTCCGAGTGGTGATACCATGTGATACCTAACCAAACAGTCGTGGAGCCAGATAGTTCCGTTGTGGGATGAGGTTGGATTGTTTGCGCTTGGCTGCCGTACACTGTAGTTTGCCAGAAAAAGCTTGTTGGGGGCAGGATCTGCCGTTCTGCAAGACCCAGAATAGCAGTTGTGTTTTTGAAGCAGCGGGCTTCTCTCGTGACCAGCTGCTGCAGCATGCTACCAGAAAAAGGTCCCAACCAACGCAATGCCCTCTATCACACGTACGTAATCGCTCACGCTTCATAGCTCATCTTGGGGCCTTCTGGTGGAGCGCGGCTTCTCAGAATTGCGGTCGCTGTCTGGGCATGCGACTGACTCTAGCAAAGCGCTGTTTTTTCCGAGCCCTGCTGCCCCGCTCCCTTAGTAGAGCGCAAGCAACCAAGTAAGTCTGCCGGTGAGTTGGAGGAGTTGTATCCCGAACATCCAGGCATGCATGTGTGCAGAACCTGTGCTTGCCTGCGGCAGGCCGCCCTGGTGCTGCTGCTTGAGATGATCGCGCCCTGCTCCCGGTACGAGAGGTTCTCATGCATTCGGAACAGACTGCGTCTAGCAAAATTTGCCGAAGTCCGACAACTTCGTAATTGAGCCCAGCAACGAGGCAAGAAGAATCTGCGCCTTCTGGGGTGCTCAAAGCAGCAATGCAGGCGCAAAGCTTTCGTCGCAATGCGAAGCATGAAAGCTGCCACACCGCGGACAGCGCTGTCTGGGAGGCTCTGGGCCGCACACTGACTGCACTGACGTGAGATGCCCAGACCCAGACCCAGCAGAGTTGTCTGAGTCTGCCAGCCAGACTTTCTCGAGGCCCCATGCGCCCCCTGGACATGTTGCCCAAGTCGATCAGGGAGTTCAGGCAGGAATAACCATGAGCCGCCAATGGTGTGGGCGGTAAGACAGATTTCCGAAAGCATGAGAAGTAGGCAAGTTGATCTTTCGGCTGTCTTGCAGTCTGAACATGCCCCTGCATGGTCAGACTCTCATCTCGCAGCTGCGGCGACCTCCAGCCGCCTGGTTCGAGATAGAGGGATGCATCATGCGCTCCAGCTGCAATAGAGCTCAGCCCGGCTCTTCAGGCCTCCGTCCCCTCGGAGAAGAAAGAGGCAAGACCGGCTTGCCCAAAGTCATTTTGTATGCCGATCCCAATGTCCGTCTTCATCTGAGCTGGCGCGGGGGGTGGTCAACTCCCCGAAGGACTGGTGGTCCAGTCAGGATGATGGGAACGATGGCTACGAGTATGACTATGAGCGGGGGCCCTCCGGACTTTGTTGAGACATGTGGTCGAACAACCCTGACCTGTGACTGAGCGCTGACTCTGGTCTTCTTGTTGTAGGATTCTATAGCTACTTAAAGACTTAGCCGCGCCGCAAGCTTTGCCTTGGGCCGACACTGCTTGGCTCGCAGCGTGATCGATTTTGCTGCTGGCATATCGAGCATCTCCCAGGCCTGCACAATTATCACTCCACGTATCTTTCATCGCAGGGCCGCAGAGATTGAGGCGTTTTGATTCTGTTGGCTTCGGGGGGACGATGCTGGATGTTGAGGATCATGCAGCCACGCAAGGTTCGCCGCACATCGCCACCATGGCCCTGGGCACACTGCTTGGCGAGATCCCGACGTTACATGGCAGCATCCCGCCCATGGAGCAACCTTGGTTTCCTTTTGTCCAGTGCGTGTTTTGGGTCATGATGTCTGCTGGCAGGTTTAGCAATCAACCCTTGACGGTCACACAGACAAGTACAAACAGCGTCACGGCCTTGGCAGTGTTTCCTGCTGATCAGTCTTTTGCCTTCGGGTAGTCTTGCCTTCCTGGTAGCCCGCAAAGTTTGGTCGTTGAATAGGTGTTAATAGGCAATAAGAGGTCTCATCCCAAACACAGCAGCTGCGTCAGGGCTTGGCGTATGGCTCCCTGCCGCTCGCCGCTCCAGTTGCAAGCTCTTCCCCATTCGCTGCCGTGCCGCTCTCGACCTCAAAGCGGGGCTGCGCTGTGGGCGGTTCTGAGTGTCACTGGTTGTCAGCGAATTCTCAGAGCGAACCCCTGTGCAGTCGCAGATTGGCACTCTTTGCCTTCTGTGCGCAGGCCTGGAGTGACGGGGCTCACCTACACGACAACCTCAACACCTCCAGTGTCCTACATGGCCGATGGCCAAGGGTTTTGCAGAGAGCCTTCCTCAATGAATACAGCACGAACTCTTGCAATGGCGTGCCGAGGTCCCCAGCCGCACAAACTCGGCTTATATTTACGGCCAAGGCCGGCCGCAAGTCAAGCACGAAGTCTGTGGTACTAAGTAGGTGTTACAGTAGCAAGGTGCATGTCATGTGTTGAGTGAGCTCCGCCTTGTGCCTGGTGAAGGTAATCTCCCGGGCGGCGTCAGCTTGCCTCCGTTCGAATTCAAGTCGCCCGGCTAGCTTTGCACAGTCCTGTGAAGGACGCATGAGGCTTCGTGTCCTAGCCGTGATCTTGATCTGTCGACGCTCTGTGGGGACGACAGCTAGATCCCGGACTGGAACAAGAAGCACACGCGACCAACTTTTTTCAATGAGCACCGGAGCTCTGCTCAGTGAAAGTCGGTTCCCCATGGCCGCAGCGACTCCCATGCACCCGACGTCCTTTCTCAATTGGCAGTTACAGATGCAACTGGCGCAGCAGCTCGTTTGGGGGTGTACCAGAAAGCCGCAGTAGTAGTCTTGAAAATTGTTGACCATACGTGCCCCTATCCATGAGCTCAGATTGAGTTGCTGTTGAAGGGTATTTGCTGTGAAAATCTTGCAGACGGGCGGTGAGGTGTTTGTGAACCGGCCCATGCCACAAGGGCGCCTTAGGCGTTCAGTTCACGGCATGTTTTTGTGCGTTTTTATCCAGGTTCGTCAAGGATGACTACTTCGATTCTCCATCGCCGGTGGACTCAACGAGCAACTACCACAAGGAGCCGCAGCAATCGATTATTGGGTGGCGGCCGAGAACATGTTGGGTCGATGCGGGGTTTGGACCTCCACCTGGCTTCAGGTCTTAGTCTCGCGCGGACAGTCGTGCGGCAGTATTTCCGCATAGTTACGCTGTTCTCGTGCAGGGCTATGACATGCCGGGAGAGTACGCCGATGTCTCAGCCTTCCCTGCGCCGCAGTCGATGGGGGTGCACATGCAGGACCTTGCACATTGGCTCTTGCAACGACAAAGCCAATCTCCGAACACTGAGTTGAAGATAGTTGAAGCGTTAGGAAGCAGATCGCCTGGACAGAGAGATCGAAGCCCACGACCAGAAAGTTCGAGAGCTGGCTGCGCAGAACCTCGGTGGAGAATGTTTTGCCGGGCCGGGTTATGCACATCGAGGGTAGCTTTTCTTGCGAGACTCGCCTTGCTCTGCTCAGGATGCATTCAGTAGTTCGATTGTATTACAGTGTCGTGCGCGTAGTGGGGATTTTGAGCTGTATGGTCGCGAGGCTCTGACTAGTCGCCTATACCTGTGTGCCATGTGACACCTCACGAGGCCTCTCTCCGTGCAGAGCTTGGAGACACAGATCCAGGACCAGGGCAGCTTTGCAGATCCCCGTTCCCAGCTAAAGAGGGCGAGGGGTCATGCTTGCTGGACGGTTGAAGTACTTCTTACAACCCCACAGGCTGCATGCTTGCAACCCCACAGGCTGCGCTCAGTCTGGAGTAAGCTGGTGGGGGCTGCCTCTCGCAAGACGCTCTTCCAAGCCTCTTCCTGTCCGTCTTACTCACAGCAGGTGACAGAGAGACTCGAGAGCTTTGCAAAGGGCCGCCAAAAAAAGTCAAGTTGCAACTTCCTGATCAGATTGGCAAAGGAGCTCCTGGATGGGCAAGAGTCCTTGCGGTACGAGCTGCGGCAGGTGAAGATGCAGGTGCGGGGCCTTTCGGCACTCAAGTCTCAGCAACCGGCTGTGGTCACCAAGTTATCCATGATTCCATCAACGGTGTTCATGATATCGGAGGTGCACGTAGGAGGACTATGCCAGGCTCTCGTTGGAGCTCGCTCACATCGCCACCATCGCAATCTTAATGTCTTGCCACATAGCCATATTCTGGGCCAGAGCCTTCAAGCTACAGCTCCACACAAAGTGCGATGCAGTGGCAGCTTGGATGCCTGAAAAGCACATCGAGAACCGCCTGGGCACGGGATGCTCCCATCGTCCGACGTCGTTGCCCCAAACAATCGACGGTCATGCCCGGGTAAGAAAAAAAGCGGATACAGGTAACGACTGATCGGCCAAGCTGTCGGAAATGTCGCAGGTGGAGCAGAATGCCTCGGACCTCGAGGTCGGCAGAGTGAATTCACGGAGTCGACTTAGACTTAGAGCACCACCTTTCGAGCCCTCTTGCGAGACCATCCGCCGGGACCGGCACATGCCGCAGTCAGCTGCGGGCTCGATGGTGCAGGCTTGGGCTTGGGAGGGATTTCGGCGTTTGACCGATTTGCTCGGTCTCAGTCTAATCTGCTCTCAGGCCCATCCCTTGCCAGTGGTGCAGCAGCCTCCGCCGCCCATGCCTTCGGCGCAAAAGCCCATGGCACAGCCCATGGCACAGCCCATGGCACAGCCCATGGGGCAGCCAATGACGCAGCCAATGACACAGCCGATGACGCAGCCCCAGCCGGTCACCATGCAGACGCAGAGGCATTCCGCTCCGGATAGGATGGGATGGGGATAGGGCGTGCTGTAGGAAGGAAACGTTTCAGTGCAAGCTGCATGAGGTCGCACCGACTGACCTTGCCACCGGAGCCTGCCGGTAAATATGACAAGACTGCGGGGGCCTTGCACCCACCCTGGCACACTTGGCTTGGCGTCTTCATGTTCATTGCCGGTTTATCCGAGTTTGCTGTGCTAAGTTAGTAATATCTCTATCCAAGATCCTGCGTGCACAATTCTCTCCTCCGGTATGGTGTAGAAGCGGGAAGCTGCATGGGGAACGACAGTTCACGATGAGTGCCAAAACAGCAGAGAAAGAGGGTGGTGCTCAAACCCAAGGCCGCAAAAGGAGTGATGGCTAGGAAGCCAAGCAAGCCGCAAGACCGAACAAGACCGAACACAGAGATTGGAGTTCAATCCCGGAAAGGATGATAAGCCCGGCAGGGCGCACGGGCTACCCCATGACTTGAACGTCTGCACTCTTCCCACAGAAAGCTTCAAACCTTCTAGAGAGGCCCTGAGGATGGAAGTCCACAGCTGCAAAGTTTTGGAGCACAAGGTGCACAGCAACCTGGGCTACTGCAGCGACACTGGTTTCGACGCGTCGGACATGCTGAGCAAGGCCGCATCCTGAGGTGACTGGGGCCAGGTGTTTCGGGGTACGTGCCCATGCCCTGCAGGCACACGCCAGGGCAATGGATTCGGCGATGAGCCGCTGAATTGCACAGGGAAGACATTTGGGGTGTGGTGCTATGGGTCTGCGTAAGTCGATGGCCATAAAGACAATCTCTGCTAAACCTTCACTCCAAATTTGACAGGTGTCGCAGAGTGTGTGTGCCTGTCATTTATCTTTCCGTGGAGGCCTGCACCAGACTGTCAAGGGCTACGTTGCTAACTTCCAGGATCGCCGATAAGAGGCTGGGACAAAGTTAAAGAGTGGGGCTGGGCTGCAGGAAGCCGTAGTGCTGACTGTCATTCAAACGGCTCCAGAAGAACGCCATAAGGTTGTGCTTCACAGGCAATGGTAGGCCTCTGGTGACAGACTTGGGGCGGTGTTTGGCAGGCCAACATCTGCGCTGCGTGCAGCTATCCGAGGGCGGGCTTGAGACGAGCCTGGGTGAACTCACACATGACCATGACTGTGAGTTGCTGGCTCTTTACACTGGCTCTGAGCAGAGCGAACTGCATAGGAAGCTGGGACGGAATAGGACGTGTGTGATCGGCAATCGTATTTCAGGTACGGCTCAGCTTTCTCAAAATTCAGCGGTCTCTCAACAGGAAAGCTGGAAGGAAAGGATCCTAAGGAACCCTCTGAGCGGGACAGGGAGCGTTTCAAGCACTTAAACGCGATTCGCGTGCAACCGTGGGCTAGGATTTCTCGCCTTCCAGATCGCTTTTGCATCTATGGCTTGGTGCGAGTGTTTGAGACGCGCGACTTAGGATCGGGTGAACTGTCGTAGGTATCTGTGGGGTTTCCGAGCACCTTCTGGGCCACAGCATAAGCACAATCGCGCCTTCGGAAGTGAGCTTCAAGCCAATCGCACCAAGCTTGGCAAATGTACAACCGTTATCTAAAGGATCGAAAGGTGTCTCCGGAGCTTCGGATCTCCGGAATGCCGAAAGTTTTCCGTAGGGTGCGAGCTTGGTCTTGCAGCCTCGTGGCGTATCGCTGGGTATCGTTTCGTTCTTCGGAAACATGTACGTTTTTGTGGCAGCATGCTAACTTCTATGCGTGGAGCTGCGACACTGCTCGTGTATCGTACAGCTGACTGTTAGAGAGCTGCCTCTTAACGCCGGCATTGAGTTCCGATGAAATGCACTGAAGGTACTCGTATTTTCGCGAATATGTGACGGGCCATCCTAGAGTGCCGACCGGGGCAGTCCAGACAGCATCACTTCCCTTCACACTCTAAGGGCGTGGCATCCCAAAGGTCACAGAGTTTTTGTTGCCAAACTTGCTGCTCCACTTTCATGTACTTGTAGACTTTCGAGGCGATTCGAAAAAGTGCTGTTTCAATAGGTGACCAAGACCAGGCTTTTTGTAGGTGCTTCGGGAAGCCATGTCCGAGTAGCTGTGGTTGTGAGCCCTGAGGGCGATGCTTTTCGCTTTGCAGAGAGTCCCCTGTCTGAACCGCGAAGTCAAGACCTTCAGTAAAGGAATCATTCCAAATTGCCAGTCATCGTGTGACCGCTGGACGAGAGAGGGGGCAGAGCGCTTTGGCAGTAGGTAAAAGACAAGGACAGGAAAGGCTTTCGGCCGAAGGCTAACGTGCCTCGAGCTTGTTTCACGGAAAGAGGGGCAGTGAGCTGCGATCCTCTCGTCTTCTCGTGTCGTCGCGTTGTTACAATGAGTCCTTGAGAAATCAAAAGGTCCTCGCCATCTTCGGGCGCAGCGCAGGCAGCTGCCGAGGTCGGAGCAGGGCCAGCAGCGTCGCTTCGCAGGGCTCTTGCACTCTGAGGCGATCGGCCGCATTGCGCTCACCACCGCAGAGTGGAGACCCGTACTCCACGGCTACGCGATGGAGGCTCTGCACTTGGGAAAGCTTTCCTTAAACTCAGTGCATTTCATATCAGCGCTGACGGCGGACTGTAGCAAAGCCACCTGTGCGCGCCCAAGGCGATCGTCGCGTGGATTCGATCTGGCACAGCCGGACGGAAATTCAACAAGGACTCTGCGGTGGAAAGGTGCTCCGTGCTGACCCTTCTTGTGAACTGTCCTTGCAGTATCTGTTCTGGGCGGCAGCTGCCCTGTCGGGGATGCCTTTTGTAGACCCTCAGCTGCAGATTCGATGTCATCGTTCTCGTGTAGAGGTTCATGCCGTAGCTTTCAAGTGCATGCTCGCCACTAGATGCGTTGCGCGGCGTTCGGGAGGAATGGGGCGCTTAGCGGCTTAGCGTGTAGGCCTGGAGTTTTCAAAAGCCGAGGCTGCGGAGCTCAAGCTGCACATCAACTGCATCTCAGCGGCCCGAGCCCCGAGCGGCCCTCCAAACGGCCCAAAGGGCCAGCTTGCCTTCACTCAGCTCCAGAGCTGTGCGCGCCGCTATAGGTGGATGCGGCGTTGTGCACGGTGATTGACATCCTGGACGAAGACATCGACGGCGCACTAATCGCAGTTAGACAGTGCGAGGACGTGTGCGAGCGAGTCTGTGATGTGCAGGGGAGTACACCTTGGCTGGTACCGATCGCGGCGAGGCGAGGTTGATGCGTCCACTCAGTGGCTGTCGCACCTGACCTTGCAGGGTCTCTCCACATGTTTCCTTGCGCTCCGGCCCAGCAGGCTGAGATGCCCGCCCTCGTGGCCCTGATCGTGGAGGCGATGCGGCTCCATCCTGCAGCTCCCGAGGCCTGCCCCGTGGCCTGCTGCCGGCCACCCCAAGTCGTTTGATCCCTGTCAGGTTCAAGCCAGGGGGGCCACCTGCATCAGCTTCTTGGTGCCCTTTGTAGAGTATGCACGGGCCCACAGCGGGCTGTGCTTGACAGAAACAATTCCGGATGAGCTCGAATGCTCCATGGATAGCGCCATAATGGCTGTGCAGTGTTTCAATGAGGGAGTCACAGGTTTTTTCTCCTGTGACCGTGCTGGAACACCAGGGCTGCACAGTGGGCTCCAGGAGATGTCTTCTAGCGAAGAAGCACGGCGGTGCCTGGTCCACCTCGGAGAACTAACTGTTTGACAAAATGACAAAGCAAAAATCAAACGGAAATCAACTGCCTTCTTAGACGATACTGGATCAGAAATGGCCCTGCTGTGGCAGCAATAAAGCATCTTGATGGTGAGTGTGCAGTAGCTGCGTCTCTTTTCCGGGTTTGAGGGTTTGCGAAAGCGCGCAGTGCAAGCGCGGGGACTCCAAGGCCTCGCTGCAAGCGGTGGCGCCCGCGGCCATTGTCGGAGTCTGGCGCCCAGGGGCCCATGAGGGGCCCATGGGCCTCCGAACTCGTTACCCGGTGCTCTGCTTCGATACAGCGTAGTCTCATAGTAGTGCTTGCCTTGTGCAGGTGCATTGCTTAGATCGCTAGTACTGGCTGTAGCTGTACTGCACTGCTTGCTTGTGTTGACAAGATGAAGACATGCGTAAGTGGATTACGCTCTTGATGCCGTACTGGTCTGGATCACTTTTCTTCCGGCTCGCCAGTACATGAGGCCTGGTCACGTAGACTCAACCCGGCTGCTTCAGAGCTGTGAAAATCGGAGCTACCATCTTTGCCCACAGCTCAATCCGGTTTCTCTGAGGTGCTTACCGGATCGCGGCGGTTCCCACGAAGGACTGTTCGTCTCAAAACCCACTCACTTCGACGGTGTGTTGCTGTTCGGGAGCACGACGGCACATTGTTGCATTGTTGTGTCATAGAGGTCCTTGCCTCATGTCCGAAGAAGTGATGCGACTGGGGCTCCGATTGATTTTGTCCTCAAGTCTCTCTGCTCTTGCACGAAGGATGGATGTGATCAGTGGGGCAGTGGCTGCACTGAGAGCCTTCTGCGACCTCGCCAGGTTGGGAGTCCGTTGTTCCTCGCGTTGTATGTGTCTCGTTCGTGAATTTCTTGCGGTTCGTAGTCGTGGACATTGTAGCGCTGGCCTTCGTCGCCGCGATGATGATTGATATCATCACCCTGCATCATCATGATTGTCATCATCATCATCCACCAGCATCATCATCATCATCAGTACCAGTATAGGTATCATTGTGGCATGTATACATGTATCAGACTGCTCTCGACACCTCCGTTTTGCCTCAAGAGCCGAAAATTTTTCAGACTCCTTGCCCAGACTCAGACAAGCCATGTCCTGGACAGAGGCGGTGAGGCAGACGGAGGATGACTGGGTAGCCTTGCTCAGCCGTGACGGTGACCTCCACGTGGAACCCTTAGCCAACTTGCCACCAGATGCAGTCGCCAGGGTCCAGGCCGTGGCGGACTTCACAGTCGGGGTTATGGAGCAGCAGTCGCGTGGTCTTTCTGTGTTGGTGGACACTGGACTGGGAGAAGCATCAGCCCCTCCGAAGACGAGGATCAGCCTGATGCAGTCGCAGAAGAAGCCAAGGCACCGACAGTGTCACAGCCACCTGCCCTGCCAGCTCAGCCCCTTTTGCAGACGCCTCAGCCCATACCGACGGCCGTGGGCCGAGAAGGAGTCCTTCCTCAGACGCGTCCGTATTCGGGCGCTTTCGCTCCTCTCAGCACGACGCGCGAGTGGCGCTTGCTACGCGAGCTGAGGGCACACGGTCATAGCACCGATGGCTTTTGGCTTCCCGTGCCCTTACGCTCACCAAGTTTGGCGGCGCGGCGCACTCACACCACGCGTGCCCGCGCTGCCATAGACCAGGCCTGCCGCAGCCTCAGTCAGTCATTGCAGTCTTTTGTTTGCCCTGTCTGCAGGCGGCACGCACAGACGCCACTAGCCGTTTTCCGCCCATGCAGGCAGCCACACCTAGGCACATGTTTTGACAGTTGTTTTGCTTCCTGGCAGGCCGTTGACTGACTCAGGCAGTCGTAGTCAGCCTTCAGTCTTTTCTGCCTGTTGGGCCGAATCCCAGAAGCTACAGCCTTTTTCAGCCTTGGGCCGGGAACTCCAGCCGTGTGCAGTCTCTCTTAGCCTTTTGCAGTCATGGGCCCCGAAGTCCCAGATGTCAGGGGCCAAAGGATCGTTTTGGGCCCATGCTTGCACGCAATCACAAGGCCACTGCGGCAACAGAGAAGGAAAATTTTCAGCCGTGCCTCAGCCTGGGCTTGTGCCTTGTGCAAGCGTGCTGGCTTGAGCCACGCGCCCGCCTGCCGACCTGGTTTGGCTCAGCCAGGCAGGCACGGTGCCAGACAAACAGGCTTGTGCCTTCGAAAAGCCGTGGCTTGTGCCAGGCTCTTGTGCTTCGCAACCAGACCAGGCGCGTCAGCCTTGTGGCGAGCGCAGTGTTGAACACATCCTCTGTGCACTTGTGTCTGCCAGGTTACTCCAGCTGCAGGCGAGGAAATGCGGTCTTGAGACCTGCTCTTGCCTTGCCTTGTGGCAGGCCAGACAGCCTCGTCCAGCTGTGTCGACAGGCGCAGGGCTTGACGGGCTCCAACAGTCGTCTTTGCGACACTGCTGACCTCAGGAGACACAGACAATGGCAGCCGTGAGTGACTCGAAGGTAACTTTCAAGGCAGGCGGAAACAGCATGGTGTTCCAGTCGAAAGCGTTGAGGCGTGGGCAGCAGACGGGATACAGACATACTCCCAGCTACTCTTTCGAGTAGCCAGTGCTCCCAACGCCATTGACAGCGGCAAACTTCAGAGATTGCTCGAGACAATGAAGCCTAAGGCCACAGACTCAGTCGCTTCAGCCGTTAACAGACTGCTTTTCGAAGCAGGAACCTTCGTAGTCGCAGAACTGCGGAATAGCCTCGAGCAGCCGTCAGCAGAGCCCAGTCGTCGTTTGTCCACACAGGAGGGCAGCAGCCGTGTGCAGGCGTTACAGTCGAAGCTTGGCAGCTTCAAGATCTCAGGACAGTATGAACCCAGTCATCAGCTGGTCGATGCCTTCAGCAGCATGTTGTCTGATCAGTCAATCAGACATGTGCCGCTGAACCGCTGAAGTTGCAGGGAGCAGGAGGTTTCCAACGTCAAGCATGACGAACACCTCCTGAGACTTGAAAACCCAGCCCTGCGACTAGCCACCAAGCCTCAGCCGCTGAAGGTTGACTTGTCCTCGCAACTCAGGGCGGCTCAGGCACTCAGCAGACGAGGCTTAGCCATGGAAATGGCAGGCTTATTTGAGGTGCACGAGGCCTGCTCCAGGGCTCTTCTGGAGCACTTGCGCAGAAAGCCGCCGCCCAAGTTTGACCCTCCAGGCATTGATGCAGTCTTGCGAGCCGATCGCGAAATGTGGGTACGAGTCGCAGAAGAGGTGGGCAGCGACTTTGTTGGCCCAGGCAGGTCAAGTGCAGTCGACGACGCCATCAAGAAGTGGCAGCATGGCATGCAGGTTGCGTATTTTCTTGTTCCAGTCGCAAAGCCTGAGAAGCGTGACAAGCAGCCCAACAAGAGGACCTGGGAGACAGCCTTCACTGGACAAAAGCGGAAAAGGCAAAGGCAAGAACAAGTTCATGCAGCAGGCTTGGCAGTCAGGCAAAACAGGCAAGGGCAAGGCAAGCAAAGGCCAGGACAAGACCCAGGCTTCCGTCCCAACGGCACTCAAGTGACTTCAGCCTGTGTGCTTAAACCATAGTCTTCCGCGCGGCTGCAGTGAAGAAACGTGGCAGACTGACCTAGGCCTTAGCTGCCGCCGTGGCCTTCATATCTGTATGAACGGTCACGGAGACCACTCTTACTCAGCCTGTGACAAGTGACAGTCAACGGCAGGGTGATTTTCCGACGCAGACAGCCCCAGCTTGCCTCTCACGGTGTCGGAGCCATCAGTTTTTCAAGCCACAGGACAGTCAGGCAGAGAGGCAGGCTGCACTCTCGAAGTGGAGCCAGTTGTTCAGAGCCACACCGCACTTCTTTCAGCCTGCCACAGTCAGCGAGATCGCTCACGAGAACAGTCGTGTGGAACTCGGCAATCTGGACCTTCGCTTTGCGAAGAAAAGTACAAACACCCTGCTGAACAGGATCAGCAGCTTAACAAGGTTCGCAGCCTTAAGGCTTAAGGCGTTCCCGCACGAGCCCCTCAGTGAGCCGCTGGTTTTTCTCTACTGTCAGCACGTGACCAGCCAGCAGCCGAGCAGCAGTGTCCCTGACCAGTTGTGTCAGGCTCTCAACTTCAGCCAAGGATGTCTGGGCCTTCAGGTCCCAGCCTCAAACCTAGTCAGCGCGCGAGTCCGAGGACTCGCGCACCAGTAGCCGACCAAACAGGCGCCAGCTTTGACCACAGACCAGGTCAGGTGGCTGCAGACTTTTGCAGACTCCGACGAGTCTCAATACGAGTGCTACCTGGCGGCCACTTTTCTTTTCATGGTCTACGCCAGAGCCCGACACAGCTATCTTCACCGCAGTCAGCAGTTGCTACTAGACTCAGACGAGAAAGGCAAGGTTGTTTTTCTTGAGTGTACTGTTCTGAATCCTAAGCAGACGAAATCCAGTCGAAGACGCAACATGTTCTTGCCACAGTGGCGCCAGCCGAAGGAATCTGTGCAGAAACCTGGGCGAACAGGTGGCTCGAGCTGCGCAAAGACGGACCTGGGCCTGTCTTGCTCAGGCAGCTTGGCAAGCGACCCTCTTCTGCCGGAACTAGCAGCCGATGGCAGCCTCTTGGGAGTCAACATGGACTCGGCAACAGCCTCCAGGTGGCTCAGATGCATGTTGTCAAAGCGGCCTGGCAGCAACTCAGACGACACCCTAAAGATGTCCAGTCAGGGCCTAAAAGCCACGTGCCTGAGCTGGACAATGAAGGCGGCCATCCCAGACGGAGATCAGACATTGTTAGGCTACCACAGTCGGGGGAAAACTCCAGCGCGTTGAGCTACGAGCGTGACTCATGGCAGGCCCACTCAGAAGTCTGGCACAGGTGCTCACAGACATCCGAGAAGGCAGGTTCAAGCCGGACCTGACTCGATCGGGTCGTTGGCGGTCCTCATCGACTGTCTCGTCAACACCTGCTTTGCCAGTGCCTACTACAAGACCTGAGTCGCCCCTGCCACAGTCTTCCTCAGACAGCAGCAGCTCTTCAGACTTGGAGTCAGAAGGCTCCTGTGCAGACGATGTACAGCTGCTTTGACCAACGCCAAGAGCGGCGTTGTACACGTCAGCCGCGTTGGTCATGACAGATTGCTTTGCGGTCGTAGTTTTCTTTGGCCTCACAGTCACTCAAAGAGTTGATTTTGCCAGGGTGCAGACGTGTTTGACCTGTCAGTCTGTCGCAGACGGTCTCATTCACGGTCAGTGCGCCAGTGCAGACACTGGGGCGTGAGTGCCGCTCTTTGGGCCCCAAATTGTCTTTGTCATAGTCATAGTCATAGTCATAGTCATTGTCATTATCACTATCATTCTCATTATCATCACCACCATCATCATCATAATCACGATCGCGATGACATGGTATGTATCATGATGTGACCACGGCCACGATGGTGTCCGTCGCGGCAGTCAAGCCTTTTCGCGTGATGGTGGAGGTCGTGAGATCGAGAGGTTTTTGGGTTGCGTCCCAACCGATTCTACAAAACGGGAACAGGCTTCATCGGTGTGTCAGGTGCAAAAAGCGCCCGGACGCAAAGGGGGCAGAGGCATCTCCGCAATGGAGCCGATCAGAGTCATTGGATCGATGCACAAATACGGGCACATTTGAGGTCATCGTGGCTTCACTGCGGCGAGAGGGCGCGGTGGACTGCATAGAGCAGGCTTGTCACTTCGACTTTACCCCCGATTCAGTTGCTGTAGTTGGTATCCTATCTGTTCCTATCCAGCGGCAGGCCTTCGGCTACTTCTCTCACTACGAAGATGCGATGCAGATGCTAGAGGCCGCTTTGGGCGCACTCGTCCGGCGGATTCGGTGCTCCGCTGGCCGCTGGCCTCCGCAACTTCGCAGGACGCTGCCGCGGTCTCCGCGCAGATCTCCGGAGTCGAGGCCACTGCAGAGAGCGAAGATTTTCGTAGCAATCAAAAGCTTGAAAAAGCCTAACTGAGGCTTTGTTGACACGCCTGGGAGAGGACACGGATTCTGCGAGCCTGTAGTGCTGAAGGTGAAGCTCGGGGCCGTTCGGATAGGGTTTGTTGTCAGGGCTCTTAGCATTTTCGGGCGCAAAGCTTATACGAAAGTTTACTAACAGTTCCGTTCTCAGGGTGTTTGGGCTTCCTTTTGGGTAGCGCTAGCATTTGGGAGGCTTATCGGTTGTACTAGGTTGCCGGCGTACCACTGGTCATCAGCATGACACCCTTCTGGTTGGGGTTTGAGGAGCCGGCAACGTCCCACCTCCGCATGGCTGGACTCAAGGCCATCTTCGAGGTGCCGTCTCAGCCTTTTTGTGGCCACCTCCCGGTCCCCTGCCAGTAGTGCCCCAGTGCAGTTCTTGCAATTTCAGGAAGGCCGTGCGGACCTGGACTTCCTTTCGGCACGTGCCTGCGCAGCTGCTGTGGAGGACCGTGTCTTCACTGAGCAGTGCGGAGACAGCTGTAGCTTTTGTCGGGTGAGAGGCTTGCGAACGCATGATGCTGGAGGCTGTCGTTGCTTGGGTGACTGACTCTTCACACTGTTCAGATTAAGTCTTTTCTTCAAGAGCTGTTGATGCGACGCTTGGGTACGGGATGTGACCGCCCAGAGGTTCCTGCTGACTGCATTGGCCAAAAAACTAGCCAGGCCTCGCAATACAACGAGTCCGAGAAGGATCGCTTGCCTCCACTAGAAGATAGCGGGTACCGCTTTACAGGGACCAGTCACTATGCTCGCTCTCTCTCTCTTTGGTGAGCTGTGCTGAGCAGGAGCCCTCTGACCCTCCCATCGACACGCAGCGACTGCACGAGGCTGGACGTCACGCAGTATCATCGGCGCCAACTTCTGCCCGGCATCGCTTGTCTACAGGTTGCCTCCCTGCTGTCTGGCCTGTGCGCAGGCTTCTAGCGGCTGTGAGATTGCACATTGCAGCAAGGGAGACGGGAGACGATGTCAACATCCGCAGACGTGTACGTGAATTTTACCCGGCCCTTGCCAGGACGACTGCGGGCTGCTTGCCTCGCGTGAGATGTTCACACCTCGTTTCCCTGAAGATCTGAAGGGATGTCCATGACATCTAGTCAAATTATCCTCAGGGTAGTGTCTACCACTCGGCGAAAGTTGCAGCCAGAATTTTAAAACTTCCTGCAACTGGCAGCAACTTCCTAGGCCCGCAGAAAGCCGAAGCGCCGGCTGCCTGCTCTTAACTCCGACCGGAGCAGACGTCAGATGCTTGGACAGTGCCTTCTTCGCGAAGACATCGAGCTCGGGCAACAAAATGCAGCTTCTGCACTGCTTCTGCGGCCTCCGCATGCAGCACCCATGCTCGCTCATGGAGTGTACTGACACCGTGCGCTTTGGCCCAAGATATGCGGCAGAAGGTCTACGATCCAAGCGTCAAAAACCGTGAGACATACTTGTGCGATTTGAGCGGGATGAAGTCTTCGCAGAAGGTAGACGTATAGATCCTTGGCAGCCACAGGATATTATAGGGCTTTAGTTTATGCCAGCAGGATGGAGGCAGAGGAGGACGAGGCGATTCGAAAACGAGCAGAGTCTTCGCCACACATGACATGAATCGGAAGCCCTGCAGCTCAGCAGCCCGATCACCAGGCGGCCGCGCGAGTGGCAGCTCTCGAGGCAGAGCTTCAGGAGCTCTGCGCTGCAGCACGGGCACCGGCACAGAGGTGGCCCCGCGACACTTCGCTGCATTCCTTACTTGAGGGGGTTACCGGTACGGGAGATGCCATTCTCCTCGTAGCCACGTGCAGGAACTGGCTACGGTTTGCGCGGGAGGCAAGACTTGAACGACGCGTGTAGTCGTCAGTCACTTCCTGCCAGCTCCTCCGCTCATCCCTCCTGGAGGCCCTCCGCAAGCTTGGCCCTCCTCATCGCTTTGCGGTGCTCAGATGTGCGCTGCAGGCTCAGAAGCCCGTCAGGTCATGGCGAGGATATTAAAGGGGAAGTCCACACTTTCCGATCGAAAGCGCCTTTGCCAAGGCTTCAAGACAGACAGGCTAGCCTGAGGTTGGGATGGGACCTTGTTGCTTCAAGTCTTCACGTATGCCGAACTAACGACATCAAACGACTAACGATTCTTGATACTGCCCAAGCTCTCCCGATCAGGCAGCAGCGGCAAGTGCTAGAAAAACGGCTGGAGGACTGCCTTTCGTCTTGGCTCTGTGCGACACAGGTGGGAAACCCAATTTCATTCTCGTGTTCTCAGAAAAACGGACTGCCACCACTCGGCGAGGGTGAGGAGTTCCTGGAGGAACTCCAGGCAGGTTTCCTGGGTATGACCCAGTTGACCAACTGTTGCACGTAGCTTTGTCTCCTGACATTTTCTACAGCAAATCATGGTGCTTTGCTTGAAAGGGTATCTAGGCCGTGCACAGAGCTTGAAGACTTCACCTTCATCATGCTTCCAGGCAGAGTTACAAGACCTCCAGCTGGGCGGAAGACAGTGGGCTGGCTGTTATCTTGCGTGCCAAATGCAACAAGTCGTGTGCTGTTGCAGAGATCCGCGAGTATCTGGAAGTGACGGGTGATGGCTGAGTTGATCCCACGAGAGACCTCTGCCTCAGTTCCTCGCGCCAGGTGGCGCCAGCGACTTCAAGAGACCGCTACAAAGTTAGGCGATCGAGGTTCGGGCCGGTCTCACTTCTGGCAATTCGAAGCCGGAACTTTTTTCGAGGACGGCGCCTTTCATTTGCGCAGCAATTCTGTCCTGCGGAGCGCGAGCTCCTCCGGCTACAGGCGCAGTGATGTGCGGTGTCCAGGGCTCGCATCGTGCGTGCGATGCAGGCAGAGCTGCAGCATGCGCAGGGCACCAGCAAGGCCAGCGGGGTAGCCGGGGTGGTCTTCGCAGTTGGGCGAGCTGCGCTGTGCGTCTCTATGCGCCACTTTCGTGTTGCGTTTGCAACAGGAGACTCAGGAGGCGGAGCTGCAGCATCTCCGCGACGAGGTGCGGTGTTTCCGCTTGCATTTGTGGCAGAGAGCCGAGTCGAGATGTCCTAGTCACAGGTCGCAGCTTTGGCAAAGGCGGAAGAGGAGCTTCTTAGAAAGATGTTCAAATTCACAAAGAGTCTCTGAGTGCTTTTACTTCTTATTCTTGCCAGGAAGCTAAGGCGGCAGCATCGCTGGGACCCAATGGCCTCCGTCTCGGCCCAGCCTTTTTGCAAGCTCAGAGACGAAGGCTGCCCGCCTCGGCGCCCGGAAACGCTGCTTCCGCTGCCTCTTCCGCTGCCGCTTCTGCCTCGGTGCCCTCGGACTCGACGCCCTCCACGGCACGCTCCGCCACTGGGGCCGCCGTGGCCTCTCCCCGGAGCGCCCCGCCGCCGCCGCCGCCCCCCAAGGCAGGCAGAGGTTGATGCAGATGCTGTCCCTGTTCCCCTGCGCTGTCTTACCATCAGTGTCACCGTGCCCCCTGCCACCAAAAAATCGACGAGTGCAGATCTGTGATGCAACGTGGAGCATGTGCAGCGCAGTGCAACACAAGTCAGAGACGCGACAGGCGTCAGGAGGATTTTCGGAATGTCGCCAGTGCATGTTCCAGCCATGGGTCTGCGGCATCTGGCGGCGGTTGCACGAAGAACCAGCTTGAAGAAGGCCAAGCCTGCGAGCTTCAAACCTGCAGTCCACTGCATTCGGAGGGAAGTCTCAGACACTTCAAGGCCAAGCTGCTGGCAAATGGATGCGAACGGGGACTCTTGGCCGAGATAGCTTGCCATTAGGATGCAAGGGCTCATCTGCAAGCGTTGCCGTAGATTCCATCTGAAATCCATCCCAGGCAACAGCAGCTTTGATGCAAGAGCGGCAAGCTGGGATACACCCGAGAAGCTGCAGCGAGTGGCGCCGCGACTTCAAGAAAGCTCTGTCGGGCTGAGAGAGCACGAGAGGCTCAGGAGAGGTTTCGCTTTAGTGCAGCCCCAGAGCAGACTCTTGGACATCCAAACAGGCTTGGGTGGGCGATCAGATCCGCGGACGTCCTTGGTTCCGACAGGGACGCGAGGTGTGCCG
The DNA here is from genome assembly GCA_003297005.1 of Symbiodinium sp. clade A Y106. Taxonomy (NCBI): domain Eukaryota; class Dinophyceae; order Suessiales; family Symbiodiniaceae; genus Symbiodinium; species Symbiodinium sp. clade A. The sequence goes on from BGNK01002032.1 coordinate 54,794, forward strand.
GCTTCAGGCTTCAGGGCTGGGCCGCCGTGAAGTTATGAGAGGTTTGCAATCGAGGCAAGTGGTGCATCGTTCGGAATCAGAGATTCACTGGGCCTTGCCCGCCCTTTAACTTTACCCTTCGCAAGATGACGACATCATCTACAACAGGTTTCAGACGGTGCTCGGGCAGTCTAACCTGTGCCAGCACTCGGTTGTTTCCTGGCCGGCCGTGTTCACATCTGCCGAGCACCCACTCCACAGTTCATGTGCCTGTTGCCTCCTTGAAGGTTGTGTAGCAGAATCTAGCAGACTTTCATCTTCGGAGGCCATGGGCAGGTGCCTTGATTTCGGGTGTGGCACAGGCCTGGCAGTCATCGCACCCGTGCACAGCGCAGACTGACATATTGTGGTGTTGGAAGCGAGGACTGCTGTCCTTTGAGCTGAAAGAGAGCTGTAGTCACGTCACCGGACTGGTGGCCTGGCAGCACTAGACTCACTAGACTGTACGCTCGGAATCGTCCTCCAGCCGGGGCGTCGCCAGTGAGTTCAGGATGCTTCTTCCGGCATGCTCAAGGTCATGCAGGACAGATGCACTGAATGATCGGCTTCGCACCTCCGGTGGTCGTTGTCCTGGAGGAGAAGATTGAAATAGCTGGCCTGAGCTCCAAGATGGCTGCCACTCAGGGGCCCCTGAACGTCTTGGGAAGCTTCGACACGATCGTGAGCACCTTGTAAGCAGGAGACTAACAGCAGTGACCAGACCTCGCCAGACCCTGGACAAGATGGCCTTCCCGTCTTGCCTGCCAAGGCCTGCTCTGCATCCATCACATCCGCGACTGCGAAAGCCAGCTCTGCGAGCTTGCAACGCACCTCTCGCTCCACGCCTGCAAGCAGTTGCGAAAGCAGGGAAAGTGCCCGAGAGCGAGGCAGCAACTCTCAGTGTCGGATGCGAAAACCCATCTCCGTGGCTAGGCACCGCAAGCTCTCGTAGCCATGAGCAGGATGTAGCTCCCTCGTGTTAGATTCGATAGCTCCAAGGCCCAGTGGCCGGATCGTCGTCATCGACTTTGAGGCCGATCAAGACAAATCAGGTCAGGAGTGCAGAGGCCACTGCTTAGCCTTGCCTCAGCTCAGAGGCCACTGAGAATGCACGCCTCTTCCACAAGAAGTCGGAAACGAGAGGTGATCACTACGAGCACGACGGCGGCTGGTCGACATTGCATTTACGCCAAAGACGGCGGGCAGGGAATCTGATTATGGGGAAGGGCATGCAGCCAAGGTCTGCAAGCGGATGCGCTGCACGGGTGGCTTACTTCCGCAGGGCTGCAGAGTGTCGAGGCAGCAGCTGCATGCTCCTGCACTCCAACATGTTTTTGGCATTCTGATGATTCCTCGTTTCTGACATGTCCATGCACTGATGGAAGGTTCACCGAGTGCCCTTCGAGAAAGCTCGGGCAGAAGGTGTGCCAGTTTAACCCAGACAGACGGGAAGTGAGATGTGTGGATTCATACATCCTCGCTCGCGTACTTGATGATTTTTCGGTCGAGCAGGTTGGGAAGATGCCGGGCACAAGGAGACCTTCCAGATGTTGATCGCTTCGGGATCGCGAGAGAGATAGCGCGGATCAAAACAGGGCGCTGTTGTCGGTATTGGTACGAACGGTGCGGGTTTGTCGTTGCCTTCGTTTTAATCGGTAAGATTGGCAGTCCGGCAAAAGTCCGACAGGCAAAAGCCCGGGGTCCGCCACCTCCAAAGGCCAAGGCCAAGGCCGCTCCCCGGGAATTCTTTGAACCGATTATGCACAGCGTGTCTCTAAGCTCTCCGGGTTCTCTCTTCTCTTCCATTCTCACAGAGGCGCCAGCACCGGGTCCGGTGCCAAAGCTAGGGGCGCTGCCGCCCAGGCCACGGAGTTGTCGCTCTTGCGCTCCGTAAGTTTGGCGCCTCCCTCCTGCGCACAGGAGCAACGGGTTGGTGAACATCAACTGGAAAAAGCTTGCAACCCCGCCGTGAATTGAAAGTTGCGTCTGATTGGTTATGATCGGGTGTTGAGGCAATGCTGTGAAGCACAGATGGGTCAGACCTCTTTCGCCACTTTACCGTTGATTTGCAGTCCGCACTTACGGATGCTGACTACGAGCTCAATTCGGACACCTTCCTGAGTGCGGCTCCCAGCAGGGCCCAAAAGAACATCAAGGATGCCACTTGAAAGCCTGTAGTGATTTCGTCCTTCTGAGACTGCAAGAGGTGCCATTGCGCCGGCCAGCATGCCCGAGTTGCCGCCGCTTCGACCAGGGTCTGCGTTCGAAGGCCCTCTCTCACTGGTTCATGTGTGTATGTACGTGTGGGAGAGAGTGTAGTAAAGTGTAGTATGCAAGATGTGCACATGTTAACATATACGTACGCAAATACAACCTAGCTATACATATAGATCCAGACAAATACATACGTGAGTAACAGAAATAAACGTGTGAATATATGCTTGTATATTTTTTGTTTGTATGTATGCCTATGTATATGCATGTTGTTGCTTTCTGTTTAAGCGCAGCATGGAGGCACGAGCATGCACACGTGCACATGCACAGACACACGCACGCACATCTACACGTACATATACACACATACATCATATACGCATCTACATTCACGTATACATATACTCTTGCCAGACATCTACACAAACGTCGACAGATGCATACACATGTTTGCTTAAAATTCGCGTACGCTTCTCAATCGTATGCACGTAGGTATGCACATGCATGATCTACATACACACGTACACGCGCATACATGTATATGCATATGCATTATATATATACATACACATACATACATATACATACAATATGTACATGTAGACGTACAGTATCCTGCATCTCTCTAGGTGGCTGCTGGTAGATGCATGTGAATGCATGCATGTTTGTGCTGCAAGTATGCTCGAGTATGTTAGCAACTACTCAAAACGGAGGGTGGATGCTACAACTGCGGGAGGGAGGCGGAAAGTGGCAGGAAAAAGATGCGCAGTTCAAAAAGTGCCCGGCTCTGTGGCGGGAGCACGACTTTGAGCTTCGTCGAACTCCGAGAACCCTTCGAACCGAATTTCAAGATCCTATCGAGGAGCCCGATCGCGACTTCGAGCGACTTGAAGGGTAAAATGAGCACGGAACTGTGGCGGAGCAGGATATCCACCCAAATACAACCCAAAATTTCGCCGCTGGCGCCGATTCACCAGATGCGCTATCGGGCCTCCCTGCAAGACGCGGCCAGTGAGAACCCACCCCATGGTGTTACCACTTTGTGGACATATGATAGCATCGTTCTCATTTTACTTGCTTGTCCGTGACACATCAGTTGCCGATTGCTACGTGTAACAAGATAATTTCGTCAGACCTTTGGACCTTTGGACTATTTCGCTACGCTAAGTCATTCTCTCGCAAAGTGCTAACATGTACATGGCAGCGTCATTTATGTCAGAATGTTGTACTGTGTAGCTATGTACTACGCCGTAGATAGTTCCATGCTATGTTGCGGTGTATCATATTGTGTTTCGCTCTACTAACGAACAGCTGAATGTGTTGCTTTCTGTTAATGCGCACAAGGATGCAAGCATACAGGTACGCATGGTTGCGTGTCGCAGAGTGCTGGCCCCGTCCTGGGAGCTAAGGCACCGACGTGGAGTGCATGGACGATGCCCAGGTGCAGTACTGGTTCCGGGCCCGTCCGGCTCTGAGCAAATCCCGGACATAAGCCGCGATGCCTGCAGACGCAACAGTGCCATAGAATTCATTGCTGTTCCGGACACCGATTTGCCCCCTACGGCACCGTCAGCAGGTGGCTTTCATACGCATGCTTGTTGCACGGTTTTTCGGTGCTCTTGCGCTGTCAGGCCCCCACCCGAGCCAGCGGCCACTGCGCTCGACCCCCAGCAGCAGTTCAAGCCCGACCCTCAGTTTACAGTCAGCATGTTGCAATGAAGTTCTCTAATTCACTGGTACGGCTGAATGATTGATCTGCCGTTTACCGCCTATGGTTTCCGATCATCCATCTCGATAGCAACTGGAGCAGCACAGACGTGTTCTCGGTTTGGACGGCGGAGGTGTGCGATCCGTCTCCACAGAAGGGCAGACCACCTCCAGCGCGTCATCCACAGGCTCGGATGCAATGAAGCTTTAGGCTTCGGTGCTGGTGAACGCAGATCGCATTTGTCTGAGCATTCCAGAGACTCCAGCTCGGGCATGTTCAGGGCCTGGCAGGACGGCAGCTGTGCCAGGCAGCCGGAATGAAGTGTCATGACGGGTCAGCCGGGAGTGTTCTGCACGAGCACGGTGACCGGAGCAGTGCCCTTGACCTTTGTATGCACGCTGCTCCGGCTCGAGGTAGTACGCCCCCCAGCAGCCTTAGGCTTGTTGGGGCGCGAAGATGCAGGATCACCTCAGGGCTGCGGCCTCACAGAAGCCCCTCCTGAGGGATGCCGGCGAGGCAACGCAGCGGTCCAAGCGACGGAGGCTGCAGGACATGGGGCTCTCCATGCAGGTGCTTGGGGGCGCCGGAGGGGAGAGTTCCCAGGACTCCCTGGCGCCTCCTGTGCCCCTCTCCACACAGGACGTGGAGAACTACAGACCGAGCCCCGATCTGGATCAGTTTGCAGTTACAGAGCACGACGAGGGCGGAGAGAGTGAGGAGGAGGCAGCTGGCAGCGACGGCGAGAAGGAAGTCTTGTGGTCTGGAACGGAGCCGGCCACTTCACAGAGCTGGCCAGGCTCGGGCGAGCCAGGGAGGTGAAAGCGCAGGTACCTGAGGAGGAGGAAGCGCCTGGAGCGGAGGAGGCGCCGCGGCGCGAGGCCAGTGGTGCCCTTTCCCTGCAGCTCGTGAAAGTAGAAGAGGGCCCTGGGAGAGGCTTCGCGGGAGGTAGTGAGGTGAGCCTGCACGGCGGCATGCTCTCGCTCATGGGCGAGATGCTACAGCAGATGAAGGAGCAGAACAGGCAGCAGGCGGAGTACATGAAGGAGCAGAACAGGCAGCAGGCCGAGTTCCATGCAAGATCACTGGCCCAGCAACAACAGCAGAACGAGCGCATGTACGAGCTCTGCAAGGCTCCGGTGCACAGCTCGCCGCCCTTGGGCCAGGCCCAAGGACTCCCACAGCAGGCTTCTGTGAAGGTGAAGTGCGAGGATGGCGACCTAGCGTACAAGCCTGTGCTGCTGCTGGCCAGACCTGGGCAGGTCGGGACCACGCTCCTGGAGCTGCTCTACGGGCTGGACGACCTGCAGGTGGTGCATAAGCATGCAAGCCGGGCCACCTACCTGCCGCAGTACGTCCAGGAGCAGCTCGACGAGCTTCAGGGCTCGGCCAGCTCTCGAACGAAGCTACCGGCGAGCCTCGACCTCGCCGGATGGGACTACAGCACACTCCTCCAGCAAAAGCAATACTACGTCTCCCTGTACAAAGACTGGGCGCCATGTGCTCCGCCGCCACAGGCACCGGCTGCCGAGCAAGCTCCTCCATGGGAGGAGTACAGCTTCGATAAGTGCGAGGACAACGACGACTGGACCTCCCGTTGCTATGCACTTTGCAAAGCAGCGGGAGGCAAGAAGAACAACCCTCCGTGGTTCCGGGTGAGCCGCGGCAAGTTCTTCTGGCCCTGGTCCCCGAACTTGAAGAGCAGCTACCCTGGCAACGCACTGTGGCCCATGCTCTTCGTCAAGTTCGATGTTCTTCCAGCAGATCTACTCACATGCGTGCGGAAGAAGCTGCCTGAGCCGGCCCTACGCGCACCGGCTCCGGCGAGCCGGCCGAGGAAGCGCCCAGCAGCCAGGACATGAGAACAGCCGCTCAACAGCAAAGTCATGCTCACCGAAACCCCAGCAGTAATGCCCACGCTCAGCCCCGCCTTGCAAAGCAACAGGGCTTTAAGGCTTAGGGTTTAGGGGTTTGGGGTTTAGGGTTTAGGCCTTTGGGCCTGAGGTTTCACTCCTCCTCACCTCACTCCTGCCCCTCCTCACCCTCCTCACTCCTCGCCCTCCTCACTGCTCACACTCCTCGCCCTCCTCACTGCTCACCCTCCTCACCCTCCTCACTCCTCGCCCTCCTCACTGCTCACCCCTCCTCGCCCTCCTCACCCTCTTCACCCTCCTCACTCCTCACCCCTCCTCACTCCTCACCCCTCCTCACCCTCCTCACCCTCTTCACCCTCCTCACTCTTTTCACCCTCCTCACACTGTTCACTCCTTACTGCGCTCACCCCCCTCATTCCTCGCCCTCGCCTCCTCAATCTCGCTCACTCCGAGGTATCTGAAGATCTGAAAATCACCACGTCCCCGCAGCGGGCACGGTGACTCCATCTGCGATGCAGACGACCCTCACGTTTCACTACTATATTTGACATGCTGCATGGTTAGCTGTTGGCATAGCCTCGTTCGTCTTCAATATGTACTGCAGAGCTGCACTGGCACACTTGTGTTAACCTCTACATCCTTCTGTATTGCATTTCTAGTCAACAGCCGCCTTCGAGTGCAGTACGAACCTCTTTCTTCAGCATCTTCATGAAGCTGACTGCCGGGTTTGAAAAGAAGTTGGTTGCGAGAAGCGAGCTGTCTAATGACCTGACCGGCGCACCGAGCCATGATCCTGGAGTGTTGAGCTTTCCAGGCCTTCCCAAGCAGAAGCTTCTGATTCTCGACGAAAAGACTACAAGGATGCTGATTCTCGGAACCTCGCCTCCATCCACTCCAATCCGTTGTGCCTGGAAAAGGAGTGCTGGGCTGTTCCTCGCTCGGCAGCGCATCCAAACTCGGAGCCACGGGCAGTCAGTGACGCCGGAGGCGAAGAGTGAAATGCACACACCTACAGAGTTTGAAGACAGCCAGAGCTGGAGATCATGCATCAAGCGGAGGACATTTGCAAACACATCCTCCAGTGCACTGTGAGCCAGGACTTCTGCAGCGATTTGCCAGTCTTTGTTTAGAGATTTTCGATCGAGCCAGGCTGTCAGCCCTGCACTAGCCGCCAGTTCTGCCAGGACGAGGATGGTTTGCAAAGCTTGCGTGATGCCGTCGAGAGCAACTTCGAGGTGCGTGCAGAGATGCAACCTTCACCCTGTAGCTGTAGCCGACAGGGCTGCACGAACACAGCAAAACCGGATTCTATAGATCAACTGCATCCCGAGCGCCTTCAAACAAGGGTCCGTTTGGCGAGGCCGGCAATCCCGTGGCATCCTTCGTTCAGGCGGGAGTTTGCCGTTTGCACCTATGGCCCACGAGAGCCCATGCATTCTTGGCAACTTCGTTGCGAGGCTGAGGGCGTGGATGCCCTGTCACGCTGCGAGGCTGAGCAAGAGCATCGCCTCATGCACCAGGCGGGCACTGGCTCCAATCAGAGTGGGATAGCAATTGTCAAGATAGAGACTGAACAAACTAAGCCAACCATGATGTGTTGGAGAGCTAAAGTCGCCACAGCTTTGCAACCTGGTGCCATGAGTGCGCAGTGTTCAGACAAGAAGCGCATCTTATTTCAAGGAGCACGCGATGAGGGTCACTTCCATGCAGCAAAAGTTGGGACAAGTTTGGAAATTCTGATCATGGTGCTCCCTCCCTGGCAGGTCTGCGGCATTGCAGGTGTAAGCCAGCGATTGAGATGCTATGGGCTTAAAGGTTTAAATGTGAAGTCGATCTTCGCTCGACTCGATCTGCAGACTGGATGGAGCCCTGGGCCCTTCTGCCGTCGAGGTCTGCAGATCGAGTCATCTTGGGACCGCGACGCTGCGAAGTGTCAGAAACATCTCGAGGCCACGTGACTCGGCAAGCGATGATGTCTCACCTCCGGAATCTTCTGAAACCGCCAGGTCCTGCAATCTGGACTCGAGGCCGTTTTGCCGGCTGCTGAAGCTCGGTGCCCGAGCACGTTGCCTCGCAGGCCCTTAGCACAAGGAAGGAGGCACTCCAGTGCTTCTTCCGTCAGGCCGTTGGCGCATTTTCAGTTGATGCCAGGTGTGTCTTCCTAGCTGTGGGGGGGCGGGGCTTGTAGCTGAGCATGCGGCAGGTCATGAATATTGGCAATCAGCTAAACGAGGTGCGGGGCTCTGCGTGAAAGTTAACGTGCTGGCTGGATTTGCCCTGCTCTACTGCTGCTACCGCTACAGGCCGCTGGAGGAGTCCGCGCTCCTCATGGCTTTCGCCTGCAGAGCCTCGATTCTACGCTGCAGACGAGGTCATCGCCGAGACATGAGGCTTTCCAAGAGAGGTGACTGCGGTGATCGGCTTAGCCTTGCAGGTCGCCATTGAGACCTCAGCTCTCTCTTCTCCACCTCGCACTGGCGCAGATGCCCCTGAGACAGGCCAGGCCGCTGAGGTTTGTGCACTGGAGTAGCCCTTTACTGACCGGAAAATTTCCCCGAAACTGGGAACTCCGACTGCAGGTCAATTCCTTGTGCGAGGGCCTGCAGGCCACAGATGCATTGAGAGCACAAGGACTGCTTGGTGTGGATCTTAGCGAAGATGTGCTCGAAACAGGAAAAGGCCCGGCGAAAGAACCCCAACAACGTATTCAGGGGCAATGGACAGCAATAAGCACGAACGACAGAGGGATTGTGGTTGGGAGGGGTTGGGGCAATTTTTGCAACTGTTTGGCCCAAAGCCACGAAGAAACCAAGAAACCTCTGTCCTCCCAGACCATTCACGCGTCTGAGGCAAGAGCGCTGGGGTTCAGGAGCGGTGCCGGGAACTTATCGCACAGCGGGCTGTGCTTCGCGAGCTCGGTGCGCAGGTGCTGTGGGGGGACCTTCACAGGGAACGGGAAATTCAGCGTGTGTCATCTTGTCCGCTTCTTTAGAGTTTAGTGGCAAGTAGCTCCCTCTTCACAGTTTCAGCGTCATGAGCATGCTGGGGTACTGTGAACTGCCAACGCTGCATCGGAGTCCGTCTGGCAGGTGCCCAGCGCTCTCTCGGAGGACCCCCTCCGGCCTGCTTAATTCAACTTGATGCTGTCTTGTCGGCCATGAAGCTCCGCCATTCGCGTCTGCAGGACGACGTCTTCCAGGACATGCTGCTTCATTGTACCTAGAACAGAGGGATGTCTGCCGGCCATGTCTATCTGTAATCAAGACTGGAGGTCTCTCATCAATTCTCTCCTCCCCAAGCCGTGTTGCACAATACTGTTCCTTCTCGAACGTGTCACAGGGTTTCGAGATGGCAGCTTCACCAGGAGCACTTGAAAGAGTTCCTGGACAGCCGTCGGGACAAGGCGTGGAATGTACTTCAGCATGTGTGCTGAAACAGCCGAAGCTCTCTGTTCTTGCAGGCTTCTCGCTTGGCGGAGCTGTGTTTGGAAGTCTTCCGAAGCTACTGGGCATGGGGCTTAGCTTTGGTGGCAAAGCACGTCAAGATTGGTGGCAACGGACCGATCATCGGAGCAGCGATGATCATGGGGTCGCGGCAAGGAGCTCGCAGTCTATCTCGGCGATCCAGCCCCGCGCTTGGTACTCGGCTAGCCCTCTGTAGCTCACGCCGTGCCGATGCCAGGATGCCGTGTTCCCACCACCTTCGAAGGACTCTGATGAACCACAGGACCTCTGGGTGCTCCCAAAGACTCGAGCGCGTGCCACGTGGTCACGTAGTCAGTTTGGTCCTAAAACAGATGCAAGAGGACATCTTCCTGTTCTTCCACGGCTTTATCGAGGCTTGCTTCGCATGTTGTTGTACCCGGCTTGTTTAATACTCATTGTCTTGTCCAGCCTCTTCACGGACAGCTGTCCCGCCAACTGTCCTCGACTCCGACCATGGATGTTCGATGTTCGCACCTTGCTTCGTGACCGTCTTCTCCAGCTCCGACTCGGCACAGACAGCCTCTGCAGGCGCTGGAGAGAGCCCGGGTGGAGATCACGAGGATGCGGCTGCGCGAGGTCCGGCTAAGTGGCTGTAGCGTCCCGTTGCAGACTCCTAGCGCTGCAAGCGTCCAACTCAGGCTCCCACGCCGTGACTTACGCTTGCATACGCATTGTGAGGAGATTGAGGCTTCTCGTGAGGGTGGACAGGAGGCACGCAGCACTGACGGGACAGGAGAAGTTCGGCCTTTCAGTTTAATGCCGTGAGTCAAGACTCACTTTCGCAGGAGTAGAAGTCCGATAGCTGCGAATTGCGAAGAGTCCCTGAGCCATGCTGGTCGAGGCCGCTGCGCGAGTGGTGGAGAAGGCAGCTCTAGAGCGGCTTGGCATATCGCCAAAACGCAGCGAAGAGCGTTCAAAGGACTCCCGAGATCTCCCTTTTGTGTGAGCCGAGGTCTGGGCTGCCAGCGAGCACGGGACCCGGGGAGCGCTGTCTGCTGACCTGCAAGATACCGTACCGCGCATGCCTGCAGGCATGGTGCGGCGCACGCTGCCTTTGCCCGAGCGGGAGACCAAAGCGGATGTGGGATGCCAAGGAAATCCTGGCCTTGTCCTGCGTTGTTTCGTCCGAGACTGCGTGCCAGATATCCAAGTGCCGGGATCAAAGTGTGTTTCGCGTGCACTTCCTGCCGAGTCCGTGCTAATGACTCCTCCAACATCGCCCTCCCGCGTTGGACCCTCAAAGGGTTTGGCGTGTTCTGTGCGGGGTGAGGGGCCGATACATCGAATTCGGAGAATCACGTGCCCTCAGTCTCTGTTGATCCAGGGGGTGCGACATGTCGCCTCGCCATGCAGAGCGCTGAAGGCCGTGGCAGTGTCAGGAGGATTAACAGGAAATTTCAAACTTCTGACCATGGCAGCTTTTGTTTTGGCGGACCCTGCTTCCGAATGAGCCATGTCAGGGTATGTCGCCCAAAACGGCTTCTGCCCGAGCGGTACACAGGTGGGCTGCCTTAGTTGTTTGTGCGGCTTCGCGCAACATGGCACCCCCTCCTACTTGCAGTATCTTCTGACTATCCGCTCTCCTCTCGTGCCCGGAAGCACGACTTCAACTGGGGCGAAAGGCTCGACAGACAAGGCCCCACCTTGCCTCTTTCCGCCTGCAAGGCTGAAGAAGCTCAGCTGCAGTCCGGAGGCGCTTGAGCTTGAGCCCTGCCAGACAGCTTGACAGCTTCCCTGCTCGTGCCCCCGAGCTTTCTTGCTTGGAGTTACAGAGCCTCCTGTCCAGGCAGACGCGCAGTCTGACGTGTCGGACTGGGAGCCGTGGGCTAAAGCAGAACTGGCGCAGAAGCCCCGACTCGACTACTCTGGGACGACCGAGGCCGTCCCCAAACGAAAAGCCGGAGCCGCCGGAGCCGGAGCCGAGACAAGGCCAGCACGTCGAAGCTTCGCGGCATCTTTTGGCAACGCGGTGACACGTCCGCCCTCTTCTCTTTTCTCCAGGCCTTTGTGTGGTGCCGAGACGGCGGCGGGTGCTCCCCGAGCGGCCACTGCGCAGACCCGAGCAAGCAGTACTTGCAGCTCCATGCAGCTCTCGTCACGTTGAGGGTGCCACGTTGTCACCTTCCCCGTCGATGCCAAGCTGCCCACTTTTGCAGTGAAATTTCTTCCAAGGCCTTCAACACCCTCTTCCAGCTCACGCGCTTCTCACGCCTCCCCATCGGCGAGTTCGCGGGTCTCGAGCCCTCGGACGGATGTGCCTTGCCGAGCTGATTTGGAGTGGTCACGGGTGCTCTCGAGAGTTTGAGAGGGTGGAAGTCGCGGTCTGCTTGGTAAAGTCGTCTGTCTCTGTCTCCGTACACACCAAATTCCCAGAACAGCCTGGCGACACTGTGCGGTAATCACATTCAAAGCTCAGACAAAAGGGCTTCAGTTACTGGCATTGTGAGGCGCGGGCGCCCGCCACTGGGGATGGGAACTTATTGCAAAAGGGAGGGTGTATTTTTTCGGTATTTTTTTGATTTTTTTTTTTTGCTGGGGGGTCCCTTCGAAGGCAATGAAGGAAGGAAGGAATGCCGGGAGAAAGAAAGGAGGGAAGGAAGGAGAAAAAAGGAAGCAAGAAAGGAAGGAAGAAAGATAAGAAGGAACGAAATGAGAACCCCGCAAGGAAGGAAGGAAAGAATGCCAGGAGAAAGGAAGGAAGGAAGGAAGAGAGGAGGGAGGGAAGGAAGGAAGGAAGGAAGGAGAAAAAAAGGAAGCAAGAAAGGGAGGAAGGAAGATAAAAAGGAACGAATGGAGAACCCCGGAAGGAAGGAATGCCAAGGAAGAAAGGAATAAGTAATAAGGGAAGGAAGGAAGGAAGGACGGACAAACAAAGGAAGCAAGAAAGGAAGGAAGGAAGATAAGAAGGAAGGAACGGAGAACCCCTACACCCTCAACCCTAATCCAAGTCATACGAATCATACTACTGCTAATAATAATCAAAATCGTAAGACCGCAATACAGCAACTATGTCAAGAGCGCTAATGCCAAAAGCCCTCCGCAAAGTCGCTTCAAGTATCTTCGCACCAGCAAAGACCGAACCCATATGGACCCTCTCAGAACCCGTGATAAAGGTGTTTGCAAAGGGGGGGGGCTGCCCCCCCCAACCCCTCTGCTTTTTTTCTTTACGCCATGCAGGCTGGTTTTCAAAAACCCAGAACCCGTGATAAAGGTGTTTGGAAATGGGGGGGGGCTGCGACCCCCCCGCTTTTCTTAACACCATGCAGGCTGGCTTTCAAGAAAATCGCACCATCAACAAGAATTGCGTCAAACACGTAGTTGTTATAGCGTTTTCATCATACAGGCAGTCTGTTTGCAAATGGGGGGCGGCCTGCGGCCCCCCCCCCAACCCCCCCCGCTTGTTTTACGCCATGCAGGCTGGTTTTCAAGAACCCAGAACCCGTGATAAAGGTGTTTGCAAAAGGAGGGGGGTGTGGCCCCCCCCACCTACAACTTCAACAGCAACAACAACAACAACAACACCAGCAACAACAACAACAACAGCAGCAACATCAACACCAACAGCAACAACACGAACACCACCACCACCAGGCAGAAACAACACCAACACATCCGCAACCACAACCACAGCCACCACAACAACCACAACAACCACAACAACCACAACAACAGCAACAACAACAACAACTACTACAACTACAACTACAACGACAACGACAACTACGAGTTTAGCTTCAACTACATCACGTTTTCAACTTCAACTACAACTACAACTACAACTACAATGACAACAACAACAACAACGGCAACAAGTGTAAATGACAAACGTCAACGAGCAGTGGGCAAGACGCAGCCAGCATCTTGTGCGGAAAATAAGATGCGGGGCCCAGAAATCAAATCAGCGAAAATTGGTGCACGGGCACCACAGCGGGGCGACACATGCAGCCAGCATCCTGTGTAAATAACGGGACGTGAACAACAACAACAACAACAATAAGTGTAAATGACAGACGTCAACGAGCAGTGAACACCGCACCACAGCAGGAGACAGACGCAGCCAGCATCTTGTGCGGAAAATGGGACGCGGGACCTTAAATCATCGAAAATTGTGTATGGCGCCACAGCGGGGCGACACATGCAGCCAGCATCCTGTGTAAATAACAGGACGTGGGGGCAAAAAAAAGGACCAACAAAAAAAATAGGACCGAAATAAAACTCCACCCATTGCAAAATCCAACATGTTAGGAAGACTCTCCAAGAGTCGAAAGTCCAAGCCTGTCCGTGCTGTTCGGCTTCTCCGGCCGCTCTGCGTGTGGTCTCCTAGTTCCCACCAGCATGCGGAGTCTTCGATTTCAGGGCGGTGCGTTTTAAACCAGTCGAAATGCCTGCGGTCCTAGACCACACTAATTACTCGGCGCATGTGTTAGCTTGTACAAGTTCCAGGTAGTAGGAAGGCTACCTCCCTGCCTCACTGTGATTCTGTGATCATACTGTCTTGTCCACATGGGGCGCGGGCTGCAACAAGGCTGTGGCCTGGCTCCTTTTTTTGGGCAATTTCAGTGGCTGGGTACCCACCTACCTACCTCCATGCATGCATGCACGCATGCGTGCGTGTGTGCGTGCGTGCGTGCATGCATGCCGGCATACGTACGTACTTGCGCGACTTACGTATGTATGTACGTAACATCACACACCCAGGCACAGACAAACATACATGAGTACAGCCATTCGCCCGAGTTTTGCCTTTCTTCTTTCGCCGTGAGGATCGTCCCTATAGGTTTGCACCCACACCTTTGCTTGCTTGAGAAGGGTCAAGGCCCACCGCATGCTCGTCGCTAGTGAAACCATACTCAGCACGGGGCAGCAGGAGACCGATTTGTGTGTGCCGCCTTTTGATCCTAGGCCTCGCCGGCTCAAAGGTCACCTCCCTCCGAAGGTTGCTCGGGCAGGCCGAGCGGTCGTGAGTCAGGACTTCGCCAGAGTTCATTGCAACAGGCCAAGCGGAGCCAGTGTTGCCTGGTCTGACCGCTTTGGTCCGGAGGCAACGGACTGACACTTTAGCAAAGAATCACCAAAGTCAAGATTCAAGACTCCGTAAATCGCGTCGCAGCCCTCTGCGACCGGGGAGCTCATCACAACGCCGCGGGACAGCGACGATGCCGCGCGTCGAAGGCCGCCTGCTCGGATGTTTCCTGTCCGAGGGCCAGTTTTGCAACGGGGAGTTCTTGTGCGAAGGGATGTCTAACGGATCCGGGTAGTTTGTGAGGCTCGCACCGTGCGCACATCACCATCAATATCCTGAAAGCTTAGGCAAATTAAGTCCTGTAAGCTGCGGCTGGACGACAGGTTTATCTTGGTTTTTAGGTTTGGAAGCTTAGTCTCATGGAGATGATTCGTTTTGTTCTTGCCTGGAAGGACCTTTCCCACTGGAGGCGGGGCTGCTCAGCAAAATTTGCTCATGAATCGTTTCTTTGAGATTTGACAGTGTGCAGTTGGCAGTCCAGGACAGGTTGAACGAAGGCAACAGCCTGAACCAAGTGTTCCGAGCACAACCCCGGATCTCCTCACGCGTACACCGGGAAGCCATCCAGCTACTGGAACTCAGCAACGGGGAAGCATCACGTTTCCTTCTTGGCGCATTTTGCAGCTCCGGCTCAGTTGCGAAGAATTTCTCAAGATGCGTCGCAAGACTGGCGTGAACAGTGGTCATGCCTCAACAGCTCCAAAGACTTGAGCTTTGCGTTGTACCGTTACACTGTTACACCATACAGCCCGAGCTTGACGCTATGGCAATTTGTCGAGAGGTTGTGCCACTTAGCTGGAAGCGCCAGACCGGATAGTCAGGACTTGTCTTCACCTCAAACGTGTTCCGGCCATCAGGGAGCTTTCTGAAATCACGTCAATCACAAGCCTGCAGAAGTCCAGTGCAGGGACGCGTGGGGTGTCTTGCTACATCAGTGACAGGTCGCTGCTTTACTGGGCCATGCTGGCTGCTTGCACCGTGGGCCCGGGGACAGCGGCCCTGCTGAACTTGAGTCCAAGGCTTTCACATCTTCGGCATGTGGAGTTCAGGTGGTGACTTGTGCGCGGGCCGGGGCCGAGTATCAGCAACTGGGTGGCAGATAGAAGCGAAGCTGCACTTGCACGTGCAAAGAAAGCGCTTAACATAGCACCGACGACATCGACAACACCAACTCCGGAATTTCGACAGCAGAGTCAATTGTTGTCGCAAGCTTGGGCAGGCTTGGCGCAAACATAAACAGGCATGACATGCATCGACGACTATTGGCTCAGGCCACAGGAGTCGTGCCTGCAACATTTTTCCCCCTCCCTGGCCCACCATGGTTTGAGACATTATGGGGACGGCGAAAGATTGCGCAGGGGTGCTTAGACATGAGCACGGGGGTTACTCACATTCCTCATGCCGACATGTCCGTGTTCTGAAAGCAGTCGACTTATGCCTGCAGAAGAGACCTTTTCACACGAAGTCGTCATGCAGCCGTTGGCCTGTTTGTGACTCCGGGGAACGAGGCTGCACTTCGTCTGGGCCCTGCTTTTCGCTTCCTTCCTCGCGTTCACACTGCAGGACGGCGATTTGAGCCAGCGATTTGAGTGTATCCAATCAAGAACTGTGTAATCCCACATGTCTGGACACACATTAGGAATCATTAGGACTTCTTGTGGGTCACGGGCACTCGCACTTAGTTGTTTCATTGTCAGAAACAGAAGCGGCCCAATTTCAGAGCACCTTGGATGTAGATCAGCGGAGAGCGCGTGACCCTCGAAGCTTCTCGCATTGTAGAGCGGCACCGCTCGCAGCCCGCGATTCCTGAAGGAGGGCTCTGCGCGTCTTACGATCGTCTCGGGCAAAACGCTGGGGCAATGCCTTCAGGCCAGACCTCCACTCGTCCTCCCAGTCAGTCGGTGATGTGCAGATTTTGCGCAAGAAAAGAAGGCCGGAGTGGATTCGGTCGGGACAAGCCTGAGCTCAGGAGAAGTACGGGCAGGTGCTCCCGAAGCTCGGCCTTAGTGGCGGCCCGTCTGCACAGCTCACTGGTCTGGTGATGCTATGTCACAGTGATGGCAACTTCAGGTCCAGTGCCCAGGTTTTGCGGGGCGTTGGCACTGGCCGTGCACTTCGGCGAAACACTGCTGCTGGTGTGCAATCTTCGGAGGCGGATAGTCGGACAGCACTCTGAAACTCAGGTACTTCGGCAACTTGTTGTACGAGTGCAACAACTTCGCGGGTGGCATCGATGCCCTCTTCTCCTTCCCAGGTCTTGCGTAGCGACAAGAGTCCTTTGGTCATTGTGAGTCATTGCCGTCTCATTGAGCAAGATGTTCTGCAGAGCCCAGGGCCTAGAGTCGTGGTTCATTGCTTTCAAAGGCAGCAACTCGACCCCTGGCATTCTTGCAGGAGTGAAGCAGATTCCTCCCGAACTGCTGCGAATCGGGGGCTGCTTTGCATATGCTTTTGCGGCGCCTCTTCCGCCCAATGTTGTGGGGCTTTACTTGCACCGAGTTGGGTTCGGATGTCCTCGTTGTCCTAGATACCACAGCTGATGACCACCTAGGTGCTAGGCATCTTGTACCTTGACAAAGCAGATGCAGTCGGAGTCGGGCTGGGCATCACTATGATGGCCGGCGGCTAAAGATGAGCTTTGCGCGAGTCAGATCGTGATGCAGTATGATACGACACTCCAGAGTCTGCCAGCTGAGAGGGTCCCTGACAATCATCGTTCTCACACCGCAAGGGCATGGTGGCGCTGTTCCTGGTGGTAGCAGTCACTGTGGGCTGCTCGTGGTGCCTGAGCATAAGCAGCATAAGCTACTCTAACAGTAGCTTTTTCCGGTATAGCTTCTCGCCTTTGCGCGCAGTGGCTTGGCTTCTTGTCTGCCGGTCTGCCTAAGGCGCGGCCTTTTGCTCGGTTCTCTTCCATCGCTGCCGCACCGATCACCCCTACCCCATGCTGCGGCACCGTGTGACACAGCACTGAGCACCTCGACGGAAGGAGGGCTGGACTTTGCCAGTGTCAAGTGGTTCATGTTTATCCAATCATGCCGCCAGACTCGCAAAATACAAAGGTTTGGTGGGCACCACTGCGATAGGCATGAACGCTACTCGGCATAGGGTTTGCGAGTTTAGGATGTACGGCCTACAGTTTGGGCGTTCGGGTTGAGTGTTTCGGGCTAAGGTCTTCCTTAGTGGTGCCATGGCACAGCAGAAGACGCTGGTGGAGTGCCGGCGGGGTATTGCGCCTCTGACGGCAGTTGTTCTTCTCCGGCGATTTCTAGAAGTCGCGAAAGTTCCAAGATCCACCTGGCAGCGCAGGCATTCTCGTGTCTATCAGCTCTGGTCGTTTCCGTCTTGCACCTTATCTGCATTTGCAACGCTGTCAAGCAGCTGAATTTGTCGCATCGCAGGCTTCAGTTGAGCAGAGCAGCGAACGACAGTAGCTCTTGCTAAGGATCCTGATCGTTGCTGCAAGCGTGTTCAAAGCGGAGGGTCGAGCTACTGGCGCTGCGATTGCAGAAAGATGCCCTCGTATATATCCTGCCTAGCGACACTGCCGTTATCGCATGAGCCTTTGGTCTTTCGAGGGAGCTGCCAGTACGCTACGCCTACTCTTGTTCAGGTAGCAGTCCCTGTTTGGTACAGGTGGAACCTGCGTTCGTCTTTTTAGCTATGTCAGCAAAATCAGCCTCGCGAAGAACGGATTGAATAGCCGCTGAGCAGACATCACATCGGCTGAGCCACCCCGCGGCGAACAAGGACCCGCACAAACAGGCACACCGTATCAGAAATCACCAGCAGCCATACTGACCATATACTGTCAGTCAGCGTCCGGACGCACCAGAGACGTCAGTATTCTCCGGTGGCTTCGTTGATTCAACGAGGGCTGGATTTCATGTCTCGTCTGTCAATATCTTGCAGAACATCAATTGTGCATACGAGAGACATTAGGGAGGTCCAGTTCCTTGTGTTTCTGTTATCCCAGCAGTGGTGTGGACAATGATTGTTTGTATTCAGTTTTCTATATCAATCTCGGTTGCTGTTTGCGCCGATGGTTGTTCCAAACGAAATAGCAAGCTACGCCTCGTCCACACATCGTAGATGCGTGGTTAAACGACAACTGACTAAACTCACATTAACATCATGACATCATCGGAATTTGGAGTCGCTAACACTCGAACGCACAGGAATAACGGGCAGCCGAAACCCCTGTGCACAAGAAGCTGTTTCTGCCAAAGGTGGGTTGAACATGGAGTTCAACATTGTCGATCTGGCTAAATCCATCAACGGATATTTTGGAGCAGCAGGACCGACTGTGTTAGGATCCGGTTGTCAGGATATGAGCAGCCTTTGCTTGTCAGGGAGGCTCCATTTTCCGAAGGAAGTTGCACCCTGTCCAGGCACGGCGCTATTTGCCCTTGGTTTCGTGTCCGCAGCTCTAAGTTCGATGCTGACGGCACCCTGTCACGGTTTGAGCTTCGACGGGCTTGTGCCGAAAGCCGGTGGGGGGTGGGGCCGAGTGGGCGGGCCGGCTCAGGTCGTCATCGGAGCTGCGCTGGCCTTCGAGGGGCTCCTCCTGCAGCCGTTTCGGGAGCAAGAGCATGTGAGCATGTGAGCGTGGTACGAGCGAGTTAATTCGAATGCAACATGAGAAAGGCAGTAAAGTGGGGTTTGTTGATGCAAGGACGCCGAGGGTAAGTTGATGGAACCTCGCTTATCCCAGAGGAGCTACTGGTGGATTGCAACTCGGCATCTGGTCAACCATGGAGCGTTGCAGGCTTGCCGTGGCAACTTACTGGTTTTGCTTGTCTCTGTCTGAAAGAAGTGACGACCTTGCCCGTCCACAGGCTTCAAACGGGACCGCGTGCTGAGGCCTTCAGCAATGTTTCCGTGGCTGTTTTCACCATCTTGGTGAATCTGCCTCGGCCCACCATCATCCTGGTGGCGCAGTTGCTGCTCGTTTGTTTAGAAGAGAACTGATGACTGGCGTGCTTGACCACGCGGCTGAGATTCAATGGAATTCTGCTGCCCTTCTACTGTGTCTCTCTGCTGCTCTGCCTCACGGACAAGAAGTTCATGGGTGACGCCCCGCAGAGCCCATGGCCTGGACATTGGCAGAGAACTGCAGCAATGAATGCAGCAACTGAAGCTTGTATCCGTCTCTGAGGCATCTTTGCCAACGTGTGTTTGTACACATCAGTGACAGCGTGATGGCAGCGATACAGAGGGGAGCAGGGCTGTGAAGTCGGTTTCTTGGGGCGTGGTGATCGTTCGATGCAAAGCGCTTGACGGGATTTGAGCTCGGTTCTGGGCTTTGCTGGGTTCCGCTTGGGAGTAGAGATTGTTCTACTTCTTTTCTCTCTCGTGAGAGAGAACGAGAAGTCAGCTCTGCTGCTTGACTCTCAGGTAGCATTCATCCTGGCCTGGCGAGTGGTGGTCCAGAAGTCAGCTCTGCTGCTCTTTCTGGCCACAGGCCTCCAAAGTGTTCTTCGAAAGTTCACATATGCATAACGGTAGGCTCCCAGTGGTTCCGCCTTATTTGACCTTCGTCGAGCACCAGCCAGGTCATCGCTTTCTAGACACGGCTACATCGGTGCTCCTCGTGGCCACGTGCCTGGCAGTGCTGTCTATGTGACCTGGCGCGTGCTGAAATGCCTAGGCTTAGTGTCTGCGCCAGGATAATACTCGACCGGCTTGCACACACGCACACACACACACACACACTCTCTCTCTGTTTTTCTACATACATATACATAATATAGACATACTTCTTGGAAGTTTCGGTCGCTTGCGCTTGTGCTAATC
This sequence comes from Symbiodinium sp. clade A Y106, assembly GCA_003297005.1. Lineage (NCBI taxonomy): Eukaryota > Dinophyceae > Suessiales > Symbiodiniaceae > Symbiodinium > Symbiodinium sp. clade A. The sequence goes on from BGNK01002032.1 coordinate 74,909, forward strand.
CATTGAACATTGCTCTTCCGAAGTGAGCCCAAGTTTGCATGCCTTAATCCATGCCTTTGAGGCTGGCAGTCGGACGATATGCGCGCATCAGCGGTCGAACGGTGACATGGCGACAGTTCGGTTCAACTGGGAATCAAGGTGAATAGTTTTCATTGTGACTGACCGAGACGAATCTTGTGTGTGCATGACATCGCGATCAGGAAGTCCTGCTTTCTCGAAGTTGTAGTGTGCTTCTGAGCTTCGCCAGCCGCTAGTGCTCCAAGTGTGCTCCCTTTGGCAGTGGTGTGCAGCTTGCCGACTCCCGACTTCCGCGGATTTTCTTCTCAGTCCCAAACCCTAGGAACTGCCCCATCCAGAGACTTTAGCGGCTCTAGTAGTGCTCTTAGCAGCATACGTGTACAAGTAATCTTAGTAGTCACTACTAGTTCCAGGACCGATCTCTGAGGTGCACTTGCTGCTCCTCACATACGCCATCTCGTAGTGACATCTCGTCTGAGCACCGGGTTTTCTACCCGAGCGATGAGTCCAATGCCCCAGAGAAGTACCGATCGATGATGAAGATCCCGAAGATCCCGAGAGTTCAGTAGTTTTCATTGCTCGCTTGAGTCGAAAGCGACATTGAAAGGCGAGAAAGCGCCGCGTGAGTGTGTTGTGAGCTGGGCTGGCGACAGTTTGTGGAACTAAGGCCAAGTGCTACGATTCCTCTGATGAAGGACCGGGATTTCAAGTTGATTTCAAGCACCTAGCAGACCTAGCATTCGGCATTCGGAGGGTGAGGCTGGTTAGACGAGCCAGCTTTTCGAAGCGTCTTAGCCTTGACAGCACAAAGTCGATCATTCGGCTCTCCCAGAGGATCCATTTCGAGCACGTCCATTGGGCATTCGTCTGCGGAGTCCGAGCCAGAACATCTCGCGGCCTTCGCGGGGAAAGACTCGCGCATGAACCAAGCCTGACCGATAAACAGGGATTCCAAGCTCACCGTTTCTCTTCCACTCTAGCAGGTTTGTAGCAACACCCAAAAATTCATCCCCAGAACGGTGCAGCTTACGTCTCTCACCAGCACATGCTGGTTCAATGTAAAGGATTCTGTTAATGGAAGCTCTCTGGAGCTCTGGCAGTCAACAGGAAGGCTGCACAGAATTTAAGTCCTCCAGCTGCGCATAAAGTGCACAGCGGGTGCAACACATGAGATGGGCAGGGGTTGACGAGGACAAAACAGATTAATCATTTCCGACACAACCCTGCTGATCTCAATCTGCGTACCCCGACTCGAGACGATGTACAGTCTTCTCAGGCGTGCCAGTCTGCAACCAAGGGTCTGAAGCTGGCGGGAAAAGGTGATACTTCGAGCGACACCTGCCATGGCAATGCGCATTTTGTCACGTCTCCAAGCATCGTGACAGGACCCCGTGGACCGAGCGAGGGAAGGCAGGGCTCTCGGCTCCGAAACTCGTCGCACTGTGGTCAGATGGAGGCTTTGGGATTCTGGCTACTGATGCGCAGGCGGTCGGATGTTCGGCTGCGGCTGTCGCTTGTCGCAGATCGACTTGAGAATGCAGTCCGGGCCTATGTCATTTCAGCGGCAGGTCTGCTGCGGAGAGTATCATTCCCTCTCGTGTTCTTCTTTATGCGTATTGTCTCGACAGAATAGGATGCGATGCAGATACTGTGGGTCCATGTGCAGCAACATCGCGAGGCGCTGTCGCACTGGTCCGACGGGCGCAGGTCGAATGCAGGCGGGCTCTTCCACAGCAAGGAGACTCTTCCGAGTGGTGTGGTTAGCATCTGACACTGGAGTGATTACACTGGTTTGGCCGCCTGCTGTCGCTTGATGGGCCTTCAGATAGGGCTTTGAGTATGCCGGTATGCGAATCCTGATGAGCTAGGAACATCCCCTGCAGCTGGCTGGGAATGAAGTGCTGCGGGATATGTGCCCCTGCCACCGGCTTGAAAGCGTAGGGTGGGGGAATACCTGGATAGAAAGCCAGGCGATGGTATGAAATGGTAGGGTCTCGTTTTGACGGATGGAAGCGGCGCTGCGGCGGCGCCTGGACCAGCGCCGTGGACGTGCTCGAGCGGACGTGGACACAGAAGGGAGCACATCAGAAGCAGACCGCACTCCCCTGCAAAGCGAACCCGCCAGCGTCTCCGTACACATCTACGATGTGACCGGTAACGGTGCAGTTCAGCAGCTCAATCAGTCGCCCGGCTGTGTTTTGATTCAGACGGGCAGTGTTGCCACTACTCGAGCACCTTTGGCTGCCGAGGGTTTTCCGGGCAGCTGGCACCGGTGCCTTCCATGCAGGTCCGGATGTAGGGCTTTAGCTATCAGTTCTGCTTCTCTCTGAGCTTTGGGCATGTCAATGTGTGGGGGATGCATCTCCACAAGAGGGAAGCTGTTCTCCTCTCAGCTCTCAGGTGTCGAAGTCTATGGTCGAGAGTACAGTTTCGGCTACTGTGATGGAGGCCTTCAGAGCAGACACGAGACACGAACGATTTTGAATTGTGAGTTCAGAGCTCAGCGGGCTGCGAGGCTCTGGGATCTTCGACTGTGAGCCAAAGGACTGGCCTTAGAGACGGATCGAGGGCTTTCGTCGAAGTTGTCTAGATGTCGAAGGAGTGCAGCAGCCACAGCTACCGCGAGGCAGTTGACATGGGCTTTACGCCTCTCAGTTCCGACGAGGCACTCGCAGCCGGGAATCGGGAAGAGAGAGCCGTCCTGGAGTCCTCTGGTGACGGAGCGGTGCCATGCGGCGCCATGCGGTGCCAGGTGAGGTCCGTCCTTGGCAGGCTGGCCTTGGACTGGCCGGGCACCGGCGGCCTGGCGGAGAGCATGGAAAGATGTTCCCTTCTGCCTTCTGCCTTCTGCGCCGAGGATACGATCTTCTCCGCAGGAACTGCTGCAGCTTCTGCAACGTCCTCTGCATTGAGCTGGGCGATTCGGCTGCCAAGTTCAGGATGCGATGCTTCGCCTTTCCGTCTGATGTAGCAGCTGGAGTGCTCCGTCGGTGAGTCACCCGAGGCGTGGGGCCGATGCCAGCCTGGGCGGGGTCCCAAGTTCCAAGCACTCACAGGTCCTCAGCCTCAGAGGGCTTGCATGCGACGCGTTGGAAGGTCTCGAACCTGGCAGCTGCCGGCGCATCCCTCAGCGATGCTGCAGAAAACCTGCGGCGGCGGGCTGCAGAGGCCCGAGCGGCGCAGCCGAGTAATTGGGGTTCACCTCGTGCCTCGTCGTGCCTCGTGCCAGGTAGGCAGCGACCTTCATCTTCAGGCTCCTGCAGAGGAGATTGCAACGAAGCCCAAATGAGTTTTTGTTCTCAGCATTACGGCGTTTGCCGAGCATCGGATTCAAGAAAGCAGTATTCATCCCATGCCGGGATGCTACTTTAGCTACTCTGTTGCTGAGAATGAGCACCTTTGTGAACCCGGATTCGTCCATTTTCTTCCCAAGGCAGCTGAACTCGGTTCTTGGGTTCATCGTGCAGCCGAGCAGGCTGGGCCGTTGGCTTCGTAACCATGGTGCAGGGAGGGTGTACGAAGGCAGGAGCGTTAAGCCGTTAAGCTTTTATTACCAGGACGGTGTTAGATACCATGGGTAGTAGCATCGTAATCGTAATTATCGTAGGTGTCTACATACAGGTAGCCAGCTGTATTATCAATCAGCTATCTCGAGGTGCTGCTCTGAGTTCGCAGAGTTTAGTAGTCCCACGTCCCTGTGCTAAGGTCAAGATGCTGGATGAGGCAAACCAGTTCTCAAACCGCGCGCAGGACTCCAGGGCTCGATGGAAAAAACCCCAATCCGAGACTCAGTACGCTCAAGTGTGGCCGACAGCCCCTTGTAACAGGAACCTGGGCCTTTTTAAGGGTTTAGTGTCAAGGGTTAAGGGTTGTGGTTTAGGGTTTGAGTTTTAAAGGTTTAGGGGTTCAGGGGTTCTAGGTACTTCACCTTGCTGACAAACAACACATGAACTTAGTACCTGCAATCACATCATTCTTTCATGCATCACTGTGTACCTATGAAACTCAACGAATGCAAACTCTGTTAACGGCTGTCAGCCTGCCTGCCTGTGCCAGCTTGTGTCTGCATGTGAGAAACATGTATATGATTGGTTGCGTGTACCCGCTGAGTATCCATGTGTCAGCACACGCGTGTGTGTGTGTGTGCGCGTGTGTGCGTGTGTGCGTGTCCCATCGCTATCTTCAGCTATTCCTATCTGGAGGACCTGTTTTCGGTTCCCTGCTTTGCGAGCATAAAAGTTTCCGATTGCAGTTCCTGTTCCGGTGGTCGTTCGTGTTTCGCTGGTCGCCGGGTTGCCGTGACCGTGGCTGCACGTTTCCGTTGCAGTGTGCGAGATCGGTTTCCATCACTCCGCAAAGCGGTTCCCGTTACTCCCCGCACCCGTTGAAATGCATTCAATGAGGCGTGCTGTCCATATCTGTCCATGGGGCTGCGCTCATTGGAAGCGTCTGCCTTTAAGTCATGGAGCTTCCGTGTACCAAGGGTCATCAGTTTTCGTTGTTAGGAGCCCACAGTACGCATGATATGTATGTCGAGAGATGTCGTATCAGGCAGGCTGTGCATAGCTTTGCACACCAGCGCAGAATTGCTTGGCCTTGCCGAGGTGTTCGTCGTTAGATAGTTGTTGTGTCACTGCCATCTCTATCATGTGAGAAAGATCACCGAAAGCACGTGATGCACATTGCCATACTAAGGATAGGACTGTCACTAGTAGAAAGAGCCGACGAGGGGAGGAGAAGTGGCAATGTCTCGGCAGTGAGAGTGGTAGTCGCAGCACGAGGAGCAACAGCAACAGCGTTTTGGCTAGCATGGTGGTGATGATGGTGCTGATGCTCATGACGAGGACGACGCTGATGATGGTGGCGATGATGATGATGGTAATCGCCATGGTAAGAACCGCACTGGCAACCTTTGCTTCGGCACGGAGCTCTTGGCAGGAACTGGCAGCAGAAGCCGGCAACCAGGTCCTTCGATGCAAGAGGATGTGCCTTTAGGGCTTCGTTCTGTCGAGCGTCCGGTGGCCAGGTCCGAGCTCTTGACGAGTCCCATGGCCTGAGCCAGAAGGCGATCTTTGCGTCGCACCGCGACGAGTACTCTCTGCCTTGAGCTCTTTCAGGCTGCTGCTTGGGTGGAAGCTGCGACCGTCCGCAGCGAGGACGCAGAGCACCTTGGCTCCAGGAAGCTGGGTTGCGGAGCTGGTCAATGTGCTTGTCCAATGCTCATGGGCAATCAGTACAGGTAGAAATAAGCAGGGCAGGAAGGCAGGCACCGCTTGGCTCATTTACTGCTCAAGGCGTGCATTGCGTTCTTCCCTGCAGCAGCTGTGGGCTGCGGAGTCACCTAGCAAAATCGATAGGCAGATTTCACTTGCGTGTATTGGCTGGATCGTGACCTCAGGCCAATTGACAGCACCTTGGCTTCACTTCACCTGGCTTCGAATTTGAATTATTGGCCTTGTGTGATGTGTGTGTAATGTGTATCAGGCTTGCTCTGAGAGCATGCAGCCGGCGGACGGATGCTGCCACTGGTCTAAGACGACGTTGTCACGCGCATCACGGGTTCCTTGGGGGTCGTGGTCTGGACCTCAGACAAGGAACCGAGCACACGCAACGACCAGTGCCAGTCGAATCCAAGCAATGAAGCTGAACATGGTGGGACAGCCATTGCCCAACCGGTGCGTCAACATCCCAACTCCACGTGGCGGCGCCGGTGGTGGTCCTCTGATGTCCACGCTTCCTTGGCCCTGTCGAACCCGTGACCATGCTACTTCATGCTACTCGAAGGCCAAGCAGTTCAACAGCTTTGGCGCGCTCAGTCAATCGTCATCCTAGCGTGGCGAGAGCTTGACGGATCATGAGCCGACGCTGCATGTGTCTTCTAGGTTCTAGAGGCTGCACTGCCCCTTCAAGTGTCTGCTCGATTGACTTGCAGCGGGCGCCGCATGGTTGGGTGCAGCCGCGTGCTCTTAATTGAATAATTTTCTGCTCGTGGGCTCAGCTTGTAGATGCAAGCCCGACGTGACTTCAAAAGGGCCACACAAGTGCCATGCCAGTGCAAGCAGTGTTGGCAAATCACCCTATGAAATGATGTATGCTGAAAATTAAGCATCGCTGTTCCCAGTCGCACGGCTTTGGAGGTGCACCCAGCGGACCTGCAGTGTCTGACAATGACGACAGCACGGTGCTTAGAGAATTCCGATGTGCAAAAGTGGACTTTGACCGTTGCTGGAAGCAGAGCTTGGCACTTTGGGTCCGGGGCGGTCGGGGTGTGGTCGAGTCACCAAACGTGTATTTCCATGAGTCACGAGCACGTGACATGCTGCCCAAGGCGACCAGCAGCTGTCCATGTGATGAAAACTTCATGTGTCTTCATTGACGCCTTCGTTGGGCAGTGTGTTTTGACGGTTCATGCTCCCATTGCGGACTGCACTGCACTGCGAGGCCCTACATTTGTGTCCTGCAGCTCCTCTCCGTCGCGGAGAAGGTCGCAGACCATTCGACGCCAGGAATGCTCCATGAGGTTATGGAAAGTTGAATGCTTCGCCATGCCAAAGCCTGTGCCAGTTGTGACATGGGCACACCGACCAGCCTGGACACCTGGGAGTCTGCACGTAGCTGTGGCTTGGCTGCCGTTAAGAAGCGTGCAGTGAGGTGCTTTGGGGATTTGAAGATATTCCAGCCGTTTGCATGTGCCTAGTCACATAATGAACGCATATGAACGCTGTGATGAGGCCTGTCCAATGCGCCCCAGCAAGGGCCAGAGGCACCTGCACGGAGCCAGAGATGTGTGCCATGCAGTTCGTTTTGTGCACTTCGTTGCAGCAAGATCGACCTGCTTTTTTACATTGACCGTTTCTGAGCCCGCACGTGCTTCCGATGATGCGAAGCAGGCTGCCCCGTGCCAGGGACCCCCGGCTTCTGCGCTTGCAAAGGAGCTGAAGCAAGAGGCGAGACATCACTGCACGGCCACAACAGAAGAGCAGGGTTCTAAAGCATCCACTGGGTCGTATCAGCATGTTCATGCTGGCTGGCGCCAGTTGCGACGACGTTCCAATCCCCGCGAGCAGCATCCTCAGCAGCGCCTAAAGAGTTTTTGCAAAGCAGTGGGCCCCTGCAGCAGCTTGCAGTACTTTCTTGTGTGGGTTTTTGCTTCCTCAGCTCAAGCCACGCCTTACAAAGATGGCGGACGCAAGTGCAAGTCGCGGACACGCCGTTTCTTTCCCAAGTAATGATCGGACCTGACAGGTCTTTCTTCAGATTGTCGGACACATACTTACATGGGGGACAGGCCTAAGGAAATTAGGTAATAAGGGGTGGCTAGGGTTTGGCCTCACACATGTCCCTGGCGCTTGATGTCGCCTTGCTCAGTGGCCGCCAGACATCGCTGGTGGTGTCTCCCGACACATGTGTGCAGGAACGGGCTGCTAAACTCAATGATGCTGGCCAGCCAGCAACGGGGCCGTTTCCTGCCTCCGTTAACATGTTGAGTACAATTGTCGAGCTACGTTGCGCTTTCACCCGTGTTGGGAGGATCTGAAGACGAAAGTCCAGCAGGACTCTGCTAGACACCTAGACCTGTCTTTCGCTTGGCCGGATCCAAACAAGGGAGAGGTCGTGGGTTCTTCACAGGAGCTCCGCATCAGTATCGCCAGTCTAAGTGGTCCAGGAGTGGGATGCACATTGACATGCCTAGCAGAGCTGCACTGCGTCATCAACGGCAGATTTGCCCAACTGCAAGTAGCTGGAGAAAGGGCACAGGCGAACGATTTACGCCAGAAGGCCAACAGCACAGAGCAGTTGACATGTGGAGGAGGCTTGCTACACCCGCTGTGGACGCTGTCAGAAGCAGGGATTTGCAGCGGAGATGCGCTGTTTGCAATCTGCTGCCCAGCCACAATTGTCACTGGGACGTGAGTCGGTGAACTTTTTCGGCCAGGAATCTCTGTCAACTTCATCCTCCAAAACTGGGCCTGAGATGAAGCCCAAACCTAGACCAAGCAGAGGGCCTGTGGCAATTTTTGCCTGTGCCATTTTTCGACAAGGCTTGTTTATTTTTTGGGCTTGTGCCAACAGAGGCCTCGAGTCGCCGCTCGTCTGTCTTCGCGCTGACTCGTCGTGATGGATCCGTGGTGCCTCCTCGGCGCTTACAGGTCTTCTTCGTCGTGGTTCTCTATGCAGATATGCTGGCTCTTGTCATCATCATCGTCGTCATGATCATCATCTTCAGCATGATTTGTAGTGGTGGTAGTCTAGCAGTCGAGCAGTCGTCGTCGTTGTCGTAGTTGTAGTAGTAGCAACAGCAGCAACAGCAGTAGTACTGGAGCTGCTGTTGGACTAGATTTCGACCGACCCTGCCTACCAACATGTCGAGAGATACTGAACACCCAGCCTTCTAGCCCACGAGGCCCTGATTGGCTCTCTGCTGAAAGCTAGTGCAGACTGCGACTGCAACTTGTAGGAGTAGTATCAGTATATATCTACAGCTGCGATACTGCGCTGCGCAACCAGGCCGCAAAAATGCAGTCCGCAACTCTTCTCTGCTATACTACTCAGTTTGAATCAAGCAAGCAGGTCCAGCTCTTTTCACTCCTCCTTGCAGTCGTCGTCGTGATTTTTGCGGCAGTCGCAGCGTACTGCTACGGTAGCAAAACATACTCATGTTATCTTTTGACGAAGTGTAAGTGGCGCCCGTTTAGTGCATGTCAAACTCGTATTCGTATTGGTAAACGTATCAGTAGTAGCAATGCCAGATGTTTGTTGCGGTGATGATTATATGGAGGTGATCGTGACGACGTTCAGAATTCTGAAAACTGCCATGATGATGACGCTCTGTTCCCACGGTTCCTCTGCCTCTTCCTCTTCTTCCTCCTAAGCTGCTGGTGCTGCTTCTACTATTGCTATTGCTACCGAGCCTGTCGCGGCCCAACCAAACCTCCAACAACATCAAACCCCGAGCTGCTCCAACTGCTTGCAGTCCTTACCACACGCTCCTATTGTTTCCTTTCTTTGGTTTTGGTTGTCGCACGACACACTCCTGTCGGGGTTTCGGGCATTCCTTTTTCGGGTTTGGGTTCTCGCGCCTCCTGTTTTTCGGGTTTAGGGTTTTTGGGAATCGGGGTTGTCGTGCCACCCACTCTTTGGGGGTTTGGGTTTCGCACCTTCTACTCGGTTTTTGGGCTTCTTTCGCATCAGTGACTCCGTTTGTTGCTCCTTTAAAGGGTTTTGGTTTGCGAGAGCTCACGGCATTTGTATGTACAAAGGTTTGGGAGCATCGTGCCTCCTTTTAACCAGCTGCTTTTAGGGTTTGGGTCTACCATCCTACTACCCCTCGGTTTAGGGTTTGGGTTTTCGCACTACATCGAGACATGGCAACCCGAATCCTCCTAAAACCTCGTCAAGTTCACATCCGGGCCCGAGCCGCTCGTTCACGAAACTCTAGCGGCGACAACAGCCACGCCATGATCCTACGAACAGCACATGCCTGCCACGAAAATCGCATGATCATGGTGTCGACGATGAGAAATCGAGGAAAAGCGCACAGACCTTGCACACAGAATCAGCCACAGCGTTGCAAGTTTTAGGCGCGAATGGCCCGACAAAAAAACTGAAGTGGCGACGGCCGTCATCTCACCATGCATGTCACGAAGTGCTTGTCACGAACCTCACGCCGGGCTCTGCGGCAGACGTGTGGGGGCAACCGTCAATTTCGCTCGTAACTTCCCTTACAACCACCACTGATACTGCCACTGCTACCGCGGGTGGACGGAATTTTGCACCGCTCGTAAATTTCGCATCTACCCAAGGTTTAATATCGGTTCGTAAGGCTTGTTCCATCCCAGCTCTAATGTCATCATCGGTTTTTGTTTGCTTGGTTTTGTGGTGCGTGTCGTTGTCGTTGTGCTCTTCCTTGTCTCGCCTCAGAGTCCTGCATGGTAGCCGTGGGCGAGGTCACGGATTTCGGTATATTATGGGGTAAGATATGGTAAGATGGACGTGTGTCCTGACCTCCGCAAACTGCCAGGCCATGAGGAATCCGCGGTAGTCCGCTGCAGGTCTGCCGTCTTCTGTCAAGAGACGTGCATTCAATCAGGTGACCTGGGGCGGGAGCGAAGACGAAGACAGCAGCTTGCAAGAGCAGCTTCAGGAGCAGTGGGGCTTTCATCAATTGTGCTCAATTTGTGTGCAGCCTGGCACGGACAACGAAGAACGGTTGACATCCGTGTTCGCGCTCGAGTCAGGAGGTCGTCCAAATCCGTGTCAACATGGCTGCCTTTTCTGCCATTCGTTCTGACGGTTCTGTGGTGACTTGGGGAAGCAAGGCGGCAGGAGGCAGGGAAGCATCGAAGAAGCTGTCGTGCTACGGAGACTGCCCGACATGTTGGCAAATCTTCAGGCGACAGCAGCGCCGTCCAGCACCAGCTCTGCAATGTGTCTTGTGCTGATACTGGCGCTCCACTGGCTTTTTTGCTCGATTCTGCTGGATCGTGAGAGAGTGTCTTGGTTTTGCCAGAAGACATCTTGACTAGGTGACTCAGATCCGCAGTACTTCGGATGCCTTTGCTGCTCTTCTAAACGATGGCAGTGTCGTGACCTGGGGAAACCCTGCGAACGGAGGAGACAGTCGCAAGGTGCAAGGTGTCGTGTTGAGTACTAGTAATTTCCTGTAGCTCGAAATTGAAAGCAGTGGCACCTACGGAACATGGAAGGTGCAAGATCGACTTGTGAACGTGAGCGCCCTCCGCGGTACCGCCTCAGCCTTTGCAGCGCTCTGCAGTGGCGGCCGGGTGGTGACCTGGGGACACTCCAGGAGCCACAACGTGTGTAATAAAGTGCTTTAACCTCTCCAACAGGTGCCTAGCACGAGAGATATTGTTCGCTAGGAGTGGCGGTGACTGCCAGAAAGTTGGTCGGCTGCAGGAATAAAGCGGAACAAAGCGGGCTTTCCTGGCAGCCTGGGATGTTGACGCAAAAAGCCGGAGCCGAGGTGCAGAGCGAGCTGTTCGACGTTATCGAAATCAGAGCAACCTTTGGAGCCTTCGCGGCCATTCGCCGGGATGGCCGAGTTGTGGCTGCTCGCCGCATTAGGGGCCATTCAAGGTACCGTGGGGCGAGTAGGCCTCACAGGAACAGATACGTCCAGCGGGTCTCAAGCCGCCTCTTCAGTCTTCTGGTCAAGCGAGGTCATAGGGTGGACATGAATTTGTCCTGCCACATCTTGGCTTTAGATTCCGATCACATGAGGCCTGGGGAAATCACAATCACGGTGGCTCAGCGCCTCGGCTGCGAATTCCACCACTGCTCTGCTGCCGTCGCTTCTTTGTCGCTCTCCCTCTCTGACTGACTTCTGGGTTTTGGCCCAGGTGCCTCAGCCTTCCAGCTCGCGCTTGGCCCTCTGCGACGTAAGGCACGACCCGACCCAAGACCGCCAAGACTCGACATATTCAGCCAGCGCTCAAAGCCCAGCAATCTCCAGGCAGATACGTGGCACAGACTTTGCCTTCGCGGCACTGCGGAAGGCTGGGCTCCCGACTGTTGACTCTCGCCAGCCTCGAAATTTTTATGAGATCTTGGAGCTGTGCATGCAAACAAGCTGGTCTGTAGGATGGACGAGTGGTGGCTTGGGGGGACTCCAGGCACGGTGGGGCCACTGGGCTGCATTGGGTCCCTCCCCGAACCACTCTTGGAGCCGAAACGCCCGAGGAGACAAGCCGCATTCAGGACCGCCGAAGGGGTTGAGGCAACGTTGAACACGTCTAAGACAAGTTTAAGAGCTTAAGAGCTTGGGGGACCGCTTGGGCCGCCCTCTGGACTTTGAGACAGGAGCAACTGACCAATGTGCGACAGATTCGCTCCTCACTCGGGGCCTTCGCGGCCTTGCGTGCCGATGGGACGGTGCCTTGGCTCATGTTACTACCGTTGGCACATGCATCGACTTTGAGCTGAGGTCGTAACCTGGGGCAATGAACACCATGGTCTTCTGGCAAACTTGCGCCTCCCAAAGCTGTTCCTGGATCTCGTTGGGACTTCTATGTCAGGCGGCAACAGCTCCGCGGTCCAGGAGCAGCTTCAGGGCGTGCGCCTTCTTCGGCCGTCCGGCTTCGCTTTCGCTGCCCTGCGTGCCTGGCTGCGAGATTTTTGTCCTTGCAGCATGTCCCGAACAGCCCCCGACGAGCCCTTTTTCCTTCGGGGCTTCGGGCGTCAGGTGCAGACGGCAGCGTGGTGACATGGGGCAATCGGCGCTGCGGCGGTGCAGCCTGGCTAGGACAGCTTTTGAAACATCACTCCGCATCTGTTGTCAAGGCACTCTTCAAGCGCGATGATTGTCGCCATCCAAACACCAAGGACAGCCGAAATGTGCAGCGCCAGCTGACAGATGTGATTGAGATGCGAGGCTCAAGTTCTGTGTCTCGGCTTAGCCTCTTACCTCGTGACTAGGCCGATCTGAGGTGTTTCTCGTTGTGGCACGCTTTCGTGCACAGCTGCTTGAAGTTGTCACGCAAGGCCTTTGCAGCTGTCTGCGCCGACGGTCGTGTGGTAGCTTGCTCGCATGTCAAGTCGGACAGGGCGGCCCGACAATTCAGCCAGCCTTACAGCATCTGCCTTCAGGTTTTTGCATCGCTAAGGTCACTTGGGGCAATGAAGCCAACGGGGGTGACAGCAGCACTGTACAGAAGCTGCTCCAGAGGAGTTCAGACATGTGAGTGCTGGCAGGCTTGCGCCCCAGAGCCCTACTGTAGCGCTGTAGCGGCACACTGGTCTTAGGATGAGACGATGCGATCTTACTGGCAGCCTGCAGGCTTGTGCAGAGATGTCTGAACTTCTCATTCTCATTCCCCGCTCCCCGGACCGGAGGGCCTCCAAAGCCGAGGACCGTGACGAAGCTTGTGAGCAGCTTGAGTCTTTAGTGGAAAAAGGAGGTCGACATTTTTAAGAAGTTCCAAGAAGCAGAACGCAATGCAGCTCAATCCTGAGGCCCCGCACGCCACAGCGCTGCTCCCGGCGACGCCCCGCAAAGATGGAGCTCTCGCCGGTACCTCCCCAAGGAAAAGGGCTTGGCTAAATAGGACGAAGCAGGTGGAATGTTGCAACAGTTCGATAGTGGCGCCATAAGCGTTCATGTCTTCTTGCGCCGTGGAGAGCCGCCTTGTACTTCTCAGCACCAGCAATCGTGGTGGCATTGACAGGCAGAAAACGCGTCCTGCAAGGTTGCGATGTCTGGTTTAAAGTGCAAAAAACACGGGCCTGCGAAAGCTAGGAAGCACCGTGGGCTGGGAGGACGGGGTGCTGTTCTGTAGGCAGAGGCGGCTTTTGGCCATGAGAGCGGCACCAAAAAACAGAGAGACTTCCGATATCCTAGAACACCCCCCCATGCATCCAGAAACTGAAATCGCAGCCGGAAGATGGACCGCAATTGGAGCGTCCAATCCTCCAAAGGTGCACTCGAGATCAGAGTTGCACTCGAGATCAGAGCTGAAATTCTTCGAGAATGCCCGGGCTGCAGAGTGTACAGAGGAGAACACTTTGCCTACGAACGGGCAGGGAGCAAGACGCCATCTGGCCAATGGGCAATCGATGCATGTGCAGATATGCTGAACTTGTCTGGGCATGGGCCCAGAGCTTTGTACGGGATTCGAAGCCATCGGCGATTGTCCCAGGACTAGCCGACAAGCCAAGCCTACCAGCTCTGTGCATCTTGCGCCGCATGTCTACGTGTCGGATGCAGTTCACGCCCTCAGATGCGAGTTCGTTTTTCTGTGCGGGGCTTGGAAGAGAGTTATCAACGCCCGCGGAGCCGTGGCAGGTGGCCGAACCTGGTGAGACGCCATACTTGGAGCGCGGGCAAGGCAAGCACAGACAGCTGGGTGTTTGTTTGCTGGAGCCTTCAACGCAACTTCCTTGGATCCTAAGTCGTGAAAATTGAAGAGTGACATGTGAGGTGGGGTAATTAGGGTCGGCACAGTCCGACTGCTGCGAGCATGATGCCTGATGATGCCTGCATCCACTGTTCCTCCCGCGCGGGCCGGAAGTGAAATAATTCTTCGTGAAGAGCCTGGCGGACCTGCAGTTGGGCAAACAATGCAATTACGAAGAAAAGCTGGCGGATCGAACGGTAGGGAAGTGTGGGATGCGGTGGGAGTCCTTGTTTGGATCCTGATCTTAACTAGTTGTAATTAGGCAAGACTTGCAGTCATGTAGTCAGTGCTAAGGCTGGCTGTGCTTGAACCTACCTCAGCATCGGGTTTGTTGCGCACCTTTGCTTGCGCAGCGTTCTGCGGCGCAATTTTTGCTGGCCGTGTTGGCACTTCAAGTAACCATATGATTCACCTTCTAGCTGCAGCACTCTCCAGTGACACACACTCAACATCTGTCGAGACAGCACCTTCCCGGCTCTTCACCCAGGAGGACTATCCGGTGGTCGCAGCCGCAGCGATGCAGCTCCCCCGCTCAGCAATGAAGTTAAGCACGATCTCCTGAAGCTTGCAATGAAAGAACGCATTACGGCTGACATGCCTTCGTCAAGCGTGGGCTCTCACGGCCAGGAAACAAACGAGGGGCATGGACAGCAAAGCTGAACAAGTGGCAGTGAAAGCAAGGTGCCCTCCAGCAGCTCCGCGACAAAGGGCGCTGGAGGCTTGAAGCTGCCAAGCCTCAACGTCTGAAGCGTTCATCACGAAAGACGTGGAGTCTGCGGCTTGTGTGCCAGGCCGCGCTGGCTTGGGTGTGCAGCCCTCCCCACGACGGCGGGGCATCACGCAAACAACTCCAGATGATAATGGTTTCAACTGATTTGAGAGTCTTGGAGATGTCGTTCTTCCGTTGCACAAGCACCTTGCCATGCAGGCTTTGGTTCTTCGGTGCGAGGGCTGAGAAAAGCGGAAAAAATGAGGGCTAGAAGGTTAAGCTTTACAGAGCTGCCACGTCGAAGGTTTCAGAGGCCTTGCACTCTGCAACTACTCGAGTCTAGTTCGTTCCCTGACTCTTGAATTCTGCAGCATCCCAGTCTGCTAAACTTCAGCCAGATGTACACGTCATTGATGCAACTGACGCTGTGACTGCAACAAAGACACCATACTGCTTCTCTTCGATCGACTTGCAAATGTGCTCCTCCCAGCCACAAACGTGGCTCGTGCCGCCATCCTGCATCCCCGGGTGCTGAAAGAGGCTCCTTTGCCACAAAACCCATTCACCGCATGGAACTAGTACAGCCTGTGTTTATCCCGATCATTCATCGCAGTGCGGAGTCCTAGCTTCAGGCACCCGGGCGAGGGGATCTTGTATTTCTTCATTACATAGCCACAAGGTGCTTGTCGCTAGCAGGCCGCAATCTCGACGGATCGTTCGGAGCACTGTATTGTAGGGAGGCGCATGCACTATCCGCGTGAGCTGCAGTTGTTCTGGCCAGTTGGTGCAACATGCGCTTCGCGCATCATGACTTCTGGGAGTGCATAGAGTGGCTGCCTGGCGAGTGTGCTTGTTGCAGTTGAGCCGGTGCCTGGTGGTAGAACCTCCAACATCAACAAGCTTGATGGCATGTATCCCTATGATAGACATAGGATTTTCGAGGATCCGAGCTAGGACTGCGCTGCCACCATTCGCCGGTGACTCCCGTTTCAGAACCTAATTCGCTGCATACTCGTAGTTGCGTCGCAGGTGCAGTTGCTTTGACCCCGGAGGCTTTCAGACGGGGAACCCGGGAGTTTTGGGGACTTTCAGGATGCACATCACGGCACAGCCCACAGCCCAAGTGGGGACGCTGCGGGGTTTGTGCCTCTGCCCTGCCCTGGTGTTAATCCAGACGTAGCCTCGGAGCCATCCAGGGAACCGCACGAGGCGGACCGATCCGACATAGCTGCTAGCCTTAACATGGCCTTCCTCCTGGTTCCGTTGGCTCTTGCGTGAGAATGGAAGATCCCATCAGCGGAGGCGATGCCCAGAGCATCCACCTTAGCTGACCGATCCTTCGGAGTAATGCCTGCACCCCAAAAGCAACAAGTGCGCGAGGTTTGCAAGATTGATCCATGGTAGACCGCCTGAGGAAGTATCCTTAGCTGAGCATGCGCTGCAGAAGACATCTAGTTGAGGGCGCTCCGACTCATGCCATGTCTTGCAGGCACCGCAAAATCCTGTCTCGGAGCGGCATGCCTTTTGCCACAGCGCATCACTGATTTAGCTATACAACTTACCCCGACTGCTCAAGCTGAAGGAAAGAGGCAGGATTGGCATTGCTCCACAACCTCGGTTTTGTCAGGACCGTGGATATGCAAGGGGCTCTTGAGATGGTACGTAGCGTGCTCGAGAAGTGAGAGGCAGTCACGGGTTGTCGAATTGTCTTCTGCTTCTGGCCCGGAGGACCATGGCAGTAAGCGGAAAGGCCAGCTATGCAGTCCGAACTTCCTTTTATCATTTTCTCAGTTGCAGTTGACGTTCCCTTGTGATGCGTCCATCGTCCGGTCTGGGTAGAGAGAGTTTACATCGGAGTATTCATTTGCGTGTTCATGTGTCTTGTCCCGTGCAGTGGCACAGGCACTTTCAGTGCTCTCTTGGGTCCTGCTGCTGCTGGCTTCCGTAGATGCACAGAGGACTACGGTGCGGGCCTCAAAGGATGCAGGAACTCCCGCTGATGCTCCTACAATCGCCTACATTGACTGCAAGTCAGACTCCAAATCACATGGTGACCTGAGGCCTCCAAGTATGAGGCACGAACAAGTCACAGACTGGCTCTCTTCGTGGACAGAGACAGAGAGAGGGAGATTATGGAACACACCACGTCGATCTGTTGCAGCAGTCATTCATTGGAGCCCCAAAGCCAGCCACTCAATCATACATTGGGGAGTTGGGCGGGCCGAAGGCCTGAGGGTCGCACCGCGACCCCTAAGCCCTGCAGAACGAAAGAAAGAGAGAGGGATTGTGTGAATGCTCCCGATGTGCCTGATTGGGCAGGGGAAGGAGCTCATGATCACCCCGAACATCCTTACCGGCATCCTCATCGGCACGGCTCACAGAGCCCTCGTGTCTGGACTTCGGATGCAGGGATCAGTTTTGGTCCGGCTATGGCAACATAAATATTGCTAACCTGGCTTAAGCTGCGTGTGAAGGATGAAATGTTTTGTCCGCAAGGCTCCCTGTGGATCGCCGTGTTCCTCGTCGGCTTCTGCTGCTTGTTCGCCGTACAGACTCCGGCTGCCTTCGAGGAGCTCTTCGCTCTCGCTTTGTCTGCGAGTCTCCCGTGAAGTGCCCATGAGCCAGGAGAAAGCTCTGGTGATCAACAAGAATTACTGAGGGCCAGGCTGTTGAGCGTAGGCCAGTAGGAACTAATGCAGGGTCGAAGTTGGTTTCGTTTCTGCTGCCGCGATAAGTTTCACAACGGATACGCTGGGCAGATGGACTCATGCAATCCTTTTGCTTGCAAGGCAAGGTGCGGTCGCTAGACCAGGCATTGAAGCACCACAGGGTTCCTCTTACGATCTCTTACGAGCTGCAGCGACAAGAGGGGTGCCTGAGTCCCGTTATGAAGTCGCATGCGACCTTCAGTTCCAGGTGATCTGTGTTTGATGTCCTCAACAATCAAACACTAGCCGTCGCACCTCCAATCACAGCTCAGACACCTTCGGATGGAGCCCGGAATGATCCGACACCAGTGCAGAGCAAAAGACGAGACAGCGCGGCGTGCATGCGCAAAGCATGTCCGGAAGCATCGAATGGAAGAATGGACGTAGACGCAGGAGGTCTTGGCACCAAGCTGTCAGGGAGTGCCGGCCAAGAGCATAGCACATGCAGCCACAGATACCAACCAATTATGAGATTTCGAAGTGAATTCGCTCGTACTTCAGGCACCGAAGTTCTTGATGTGTGATGTTGCATGTTTCCAGTCTTGCAATCTTGAGCTTTCCCATGCGCTTCAACCATGCTGGCTCCGCCTAGTGCCTCCATGAGCACATATCACAGTCATCCACCAGTGGCAAGGAGAGAAGAAGAGAGGCACATTCAAAGCCAAGCTTGAAGGTTTGAAGGCCGGGCTGCCGCAGCAGAACGTTTACCTAAGAAAGGCTGATAGGGACGTTCCACCTCACACAGGTTTTGCAATGAGCCACAGAGCTGCATGGCACAGCTCTTTCATGCTGGTGCCTGGCATGGCAAGATTATTGCAGCTGCTGTCGGCTGCCTTTGCAGTAAGAGGCCAGCGGCTTCCATTCCTGCAGTCGTTTGCATGGCTTCGCGCACAGTTTAGGGCAGACTCGGACAAGCGAGCTCATGAGACTTATGGCCGACTACCACATGCTAGGCTCTGTGTCAGCGCAGGCTCCCTGCAATGACCTGAGCATGTTCAGTGGTAGCGTCCCTTGTACTTCATGCAGTGCCGAGTCAGCATGGTGACATCCGCAAAATGATTATCCTGTAAGTCGTCATCTCAAGTCTGCCTAGGTCCTTCACCGACAGCGAGGCTTCAGAACCTGACCTCCTTCCCAGCTTACGAGACTCACCGCAGTTTAAGAGGAGCATGAGGATGATCGAGGCAGAAAAAGTTTCCACGTATTGTCCCTCGCGGCAGAGGCGTGATCTGATCCCTTCCGCCGGCTTACATCCCGGGGCCGAAAGTTTCGAGCTACAGGGCCAGCTATCTAGTATACCCGGCCAGCGGAGTAATGACTACCCCGTTTCCAACATTCCTTTTCAAATCCGGAGGAGGCCCCAAGGCTCACTTGTTGAGGGCATGGGTGGAGTACGCTGTTTCAAGCTAGTGGATCGAACTATCGCCCCGGCACAGTATCTCACTCTCATGTCGCTTAGCGTCCGAGCCGCGCATGGTTCATTACCACCGCAATCGATCAATTGCCGATCGTTGAGTGAAGTGTTTTCGCGGCATCCGGATGCCGTGTTGCGCATCTGAGAATCTTTGTCCGATTGGTGTAGCTTTTATTCGGCTTCGTTCGGCCGTGATCGAGGCAGAGGACATGTGGCGGGTCGTGGAGTTGTTTGTGTCGATAGGATTGAATTGTTCATCGTTGTCCGCCGTGCCCCTGCATCTTCAGTGTTGGTTTGCCTGGCTCGGTGGATTCTGTGAGTGTGTCCAGCTAGTGATCGATGTTCCGAACTATTCAAACTGTGCGATTGTTCGGATGATGCGGGCAGTGTGCGGCTGATTGCCTTGAGCTAACAGCTATGCAATGGCTTTGTAAGTGACTTTGATCCATGTGTTATAAGATCCGTGCCCATTGGCTGCAGCCTGTTCAGTGACGGGGCAAGCACGACCGCTCCTACTTGTAGTTTTCAGTAACGGCACGAGCCCAGGGTCGAGCCTTCAGAGCCCATGTGGCAATAGCAATGGCAGATGCATCGTGAGTGTTTCGAGTCGCAGTACAGCGTCTTCTGCAGTGTTTGGGGTGGATCTCTGTGTTAGTAGCACCGGACGCTTCCCGTGCATCGGTCGTTGGACAGCGCAAGCATTTCTATTGGCACGGCTTCCTCGGTCCGGCGCGTTCCGGTCTCAGATAGGCATCTTCAGATTGTATTTCCTTCGTTTTGGGATCCTGGTGACATTCCATGCGGGTCTGGCTGGGAGAAGCTGGCCCGCCTTGAAGTGAATGTCTGCGCGGGAACCCACTGTAATCGAGACCCTGATAGTGTTTGACCCACGCGTCTCTGACAACCTTGCTTTTTGCCCTTTGCTGCATTGAAGGGTCGATATTGGAAACCATGAGATTCCACGAGCCGAGGACAAGACGGCGCGGCCCAACTTGCATGGACCTCAGAGGTTGCTGATCAGCTGGAGGTGGCCTTGGCATCGTGCTGTGCTCGCAGGGATCTTGGGCGACCTGTCGATGTTGGGGTCCAGCTATACCTGGCTGCGATTCCAGAGGCGGCCGATGCTGTTTTCTGGGATCGGGTGCAGTGTGCGCATTGCTTGCAGGTTGATCAGAAGAAGCAGCAATTTGTCATCGAGGGGCCGGGCCCTTACGGCAGCCAGCGACACATCACAAGATGAAAGCCTGCAGGATGTGCATGTTAGCAGGCCTGATGCTTGTAACGAGCTGCATGCTGCGCTCACGATCGAAGCCGTAGACTCACCGTCTTGGGCATGGGTGCTCAAGGTATTTCCGGTTAGACTGGACAGACAACCGATTGGCGACGACAGGCCGCGGGTCACGAAAGGGTTCCAGGATGGATGCATCCATTTTGCACCGGGCATGCATGTCGTGGCAGAAGCACCCAAGTCTCCCAACCAACAACAGCAATACCATACCATGCAGAGGCGGGTCCCAGGAGGCACTTTCAGTCATTTCTCTAGAGCTGGGAGAAAAGCAATCTTCTTGCGTGCAGGTTCCGGAGGTTAGGGTTCGGCCAGCACCAGTCACCACATCAGCAGCAAATGAGTACACTATCATAGTTTGATTCTGCACAAAGTCCGTTTTTGAAGTACCGAGAGATACGCATGATGTGGATCGGCAACGCATGCTAGGGAATGGCGTCTGGTTCCAAGAAGAAGACAACCCGGAAAGGCAAAACTTGGCATGAAAAAGGGGCGATTACTCTGCCACGGTCAGATAATGAAAGTAAGCGAGAACTTTCGCGGAAGGCGACCCCTGCGCTTCGACCATGATTCTCGAAGTGCCCGTGCCGAGCGTTTGGCAGCCGGACATTTACTGGGCCCCCTGCCTGCATATCATGCCCGTGCTCGGCTGACAAGGCTTCCTCGTCGCAGAGAAAACAAACAGCCCAGGACAATTCGCTGGCGGAATGGTATGGCACTGGAGCCATGAACATCTACGAAGACGGACGGATTTATCGGTCTGTGCGTTCCGCGGCGATGTAATGGAGGTGTTGCTGACAAACTACCGAGCAAAGGCATTCATGGCCTCGCGGTTTTTCAAGTTCCTTGTGTGCTCTTGCCCGATGGGCAGCATTGCTTACTTGTTGACTTCACGCCACTGTCATGTGCTACGCTTCGGCAGCGCAGACAGCTAAGGCTACAAGCAAACACTGCGTTGCCCCATGAGTGGCTCGGATGCGTCAGTTGGAGATGTCTTCTGGCAGTTATCTGCTCCAGTCTGAGCGCTAACCCAGATTTCCAGCGCTTGCCTTTCGACAAACAACGGTGCTTCGCCCTTTTGGGATCCTACTCCTGGGACCTTCACAATGTAACTGAGCTGCACTAAGCCTTTAAGCCTGATCGACAATTGTGCGTTTAGTGTTTTAGTCCCAGGCAGCCCAATGTGGCTTGGGTGTTGAAGGAGTTTGGGCATCCGCAGGATGCATTCCGAAATCTTTCGGACACAGGTCCGCAGGTAAAGATATTTCAGCGAAGGTAGAGAGCGAGAGAGAGAGAGAGTATCCAGCCTGTCACATCTGATGAAGACTTCGGGTCTTGACCTTGCGAACAAAGCACATGGCAACAACTTAGGTAAACGCCTCTGCATTCAGCAACGGCGCAGTGGTCGTGCCTGAAGGGCTCCTTGTCTTCTGAATGTGGCAGTGCCAGACCGACTTGCACACGAAATTAGAGCAAGCTGGAAGAGCTTTCACAGTTGGCATGCGCTTCTGAATCGACAGGGGTGATGCTGCCTTTATCTGCAAGTTGAGGTACGACGGAACGACCGAGTGGCAGCTGGAGGAGGCATGGCCGGAGCTGCGAAAGGGTTGCTGACACAGTCGACAGTGTCGGTGCTATCTTTCAGTACAGGCAACATACGAGGTCACAACCGAGTGGTTTGGCGCAGGAGAAGACCGCAAAGGCCAGCATTGTGAGTTCTGTTGCAGATGTGTGAGCATGCGTGAGAAGCGCTGTCAAACCGGGCCCTGCGAAGTCGCTCCTTCGGCCCCAAGGCTACAAGTACATCTGGGTGTACTTCAATCTGAATCGCCGACCGAACTCCTTCCTGATGTTCGTCGTAGGCCGGGGCTATGAACCAGGCAGTAGGCAAGAGGCGAGTCGGCGAACTTGAGTATATGTTTCTCAGGCACTGCCATTTTGCTGCTTGGCCGTAGCTGGTGCTCTGGAAGGGTCGGTCGGGAGTCAGAGCACGGCCCCGAGGTTTGTCCTCGTTGCCTGGGCCGGCCTGCCTGGCCCTCAGTTGAGACATTTTAAGGATGGGACTTCTTGATCAGTTGGCTGTGAAGGTTCATCGATCGGAAGGTGGCGCCAGCTCGAGTCACCATCGCAGTGATCCCCGTGTTGATCATGCTTAACCTGGAGAACAGTGCTTCTTGTCGAGGGAGCTCCCTTCGAACAGAGCCCCGTGCCGATCCTAATATCTGGAATCTGCTTCAGCGAGCCACTCAGGTTACATCAAGGCTGCCCTCTCCTCAGCCGTTTGCGTCGCATATGACAGACTGGGCGGTGACACGAGGGGTTGGAAAATCTTGACGAATGACGAGGCCCGAGTTGAACTACTTGACCTGGCTGACGAGCTTCCTCTTCGTGATGAAGCTGCAGAATGACTGCGATTATGTTTGGATGTCCGGGTCGTGCGAGCGAAGCACATCTCAGGTTCGGCTTGTCTTGTGTCTTTGAGTACGGCCTTGTGTGGCTGCTGCTGCAGGCAGGCCGAGAGATGCGCTGCAAATACTTGCAGCTGTATGCTATTATCATGACTGACATCAGGTTGAGGGCGAAAGAGATCGTCAATTTGAAGTTCCCGGGCTGCACATCTCGACTCACAGCCGAATGCGTCAGACAGATGAAATTGGAACCTTCATGAGCATCGTGTTGACAAGTTGTATCTACACCGTCATGAGTAAAACCCGTTGGCTGTACGACCAGACTGCCGGGATTGGAGGCATTGACGCAGATGAGTACTATCATCAACAAGCGATCTGCAGACCAAGAGGCAAGATGGGATTCAGAAAGTCTGCATTGGGAGAACGTTTTCTGCGCAAGAAGGACTGGAGTAGCTCTTCTTCGGCAGGGCATGCTCCGCCATGCTCAAGCTAATCCTGTGCAGCATAACGCAACGCTGCGACCGTTTCAGCCACTGGCCATCATTCCGACTGATGCAGGGAGCCATTGCAGAACCGGAGTTCCACAACACGGAGCCGCTTTTCTGCCTGACACGTTTGCACAGGCTGTAGTTGACCACCGGAAAGAAGTGCTTCAGATCAAATCTGCATGTGCCTAACAGAGTCGACCCTTCCTCCTCCATTACAAAGCCGCGCTGAGTCTTAGTACAAATGATTCCGGTTGACTATGCCGACTAGAGATTCTAGTACCGCTTCCGAAGCTACAGTTTTGCTTCGGCGGTGTGTCAACAGCCGGGCACATCCCAAATCACCCATCGCGCGCTGAAGAGCCAAGATCAACTTGGGAGGATCCATTGGCCGTGTCCGTGTCTGCGTCCCGCCACCGCAAGAACCAGGCCGACTGCGCATGAAAACTCCGTTGAAGCTGTTATCTCGACCTGCAGTTGCTCTTGTTGCGAGGTAGTAGTACCGACGCCACCAAAGAGCCAACCAAGTGGGAGCCAAAGGATGTCGTGGGGTGTCATGGGATGTCGTGCGGTTTTGGCGGGACTCTTCTGAGGTATGCTGGTACCGGCGGATGGCATCTCGACCGCACTTGGAGTTCTGTGGCATGGGTAGCATCTCTGGGGTTCTTGAAGAGGCCAAGTGCCTTTGCCAGACATGACAGCCGTCTTCAAGCTCTTCGACTCGGCCCCTGCGGGGGTTTTCTGTAATGTGAAGACTGTGGGTGGCACGAAAGCCTGAGTCCTGTGCCTTAGCCTGCGCAGCTCTCATAATCCAGAACAGAATATCAGACATGCTTGCTGTCTTGAGTCTCAACTAAGCATCGGCACGGAAGCATACCAGGATGGCGACGCTGACCTCAGTCTGACAGAAGTTCAAAAAGGGCTCCGAAAGCTTGGGCAGCCTCCAGTCAGCAAGCCAAGTTCAGATGTTGGTGATGAAGCTTCGAAGCGCAAGCTGCAGTCTGCAGTGCCATGCATGCAGTGCAATGCAGTGCCGAAGTGATGGAAGTGTGCAAATCCTGAGCCTGGAGATTGTACGGAGACACGGGCGCCTTCCTGGCCCTGAGGTATCTTTCGAAGGGTCAAGTTCAGGAGATGTTTGTGCGCCTGGGGGCTGAAGGGAGCCTCGGTCTGCAAAAAAGCGATGCGCAATCATAGTGTCAAGATCGATGTGTCGGATGCGATTGCACAAGCACATAACTGTGCTGAATGCTCAAAGGAACAACATCCAGCAACCTCATTTCCGAAAGTTTCTGCTTGACGTCAAGAAATACCTGCCTGGAAAGCCGCTTGACTTGTCGGGATTGCCCCCAGCACTGTTGTCACGCGTCTGCCGTTCGACATGTTCGACTGGGAGTGGTTACGATAAAATTGAAAGATGGGTTTGCTTGTTGCACCTATTCGCTGTCAAGTCGCCTTGTTCCAACAATCCGCCAGACTTTGCCACCCGACCTAGTCCTCGCTTTGGGGCCAAGGGCTTGGAAGATCAGCTACTCGGAGAAGCCGCCCTCTTTGCAGGCACGTGCTGTCTGAAGTATCAGTGATCCGGTGAGCTCGGCCTTTTGCCGGGTAACTTCTATCCATGCCCATGACGATTGACGAGTTCTGGACATTCCTTGCTCCAGACGATCACATGGAACTCAGGATTTGTAGATTTGGACTGCAGCTACACTTCGGTGTGTGGCTTTGTCAGCCGTTGTCTCCCAATCAAACATCGACACGTCGATTGCATGCAGGTTGACCTTGCTTTCCGTCGCTTCGATTGCAAGTTGGACCACTCGTGCAGGGTTTTTCATGGCTCTACCGTAGCCTGAGAAAAGAGGACAGCAGTGAAGGTTGGAAGAAGGGACGTCAGAAGAAGACCTGTCATCACCCGATTAGGTACAAGACAATTCGAAAAGTCGTGTTAAGATTTGTTAAAGAGGTTTTTGCACATCATGTTGTGCAGTCAGAACGTGAAGTAACAGCACAAGCCATGCATCTGGAGTTTGAAACGAAAGGCTGTTCTCAGTGCTGCCCCGATATTATAGTGGTCCGACTGTCTAGATGTTGTCTGGCACGTGAGCGTCGAAAAGACCCCCCAAGGCTATCTCTACCTGTTCGGCGGCTGGGCTGCAAGTTTCGACCGCAAAGTGTTTCAGGTCGAACCTGCAGCAAGAGCTGCTTGAATGCTGCGTCCTCCTCTGTCCTGCTGTCTCGTATGCACTCACCTGCTTTTTCCCTGCATCGAATTCTGAACGCGCTGAAGGCGTGCTGCTTGTAACCATCATCTGGCTGGCATACAGATGGGAGTGATGGCATATGCATCTGGAGCTGCCAACTCCAAAGGACTGAATGCTAAATTTCTTTTGCAACATGGATGGATGTGTGTTGTGTGCGTGTGTTTGTGTTTGCCTGTGCAGAAATCGTTACGTACATGTATGAGAGCGGTGTGCATGTCAGCATGTACATGTGTGTTTCAGCATGTATTTGTGCGTTCGTACCTGCGTGCTGGCAGATCGACAGACAGGTAGGCAGATAAAACTTACAAGGCCAGCTTACATGTTTCATGATAGACACGGCAGCTGAGCAGCTGTATCGGGATAGATGGATCGACACCTGCCTGTTCTGTCGAGAACACCTGTTTATGATTCAAACAGGTGCTCAGCACACGCTAGACACTCTCAACTTGTAAGACGTAAGACCAGACATGCAATTCCGATCCCTGCAGCTGGAAGGAGTTGGCTCTCAATGCAAGCAAGGTGTGCCCGAATGTCCGAGCTGCCCTTATTTTGATCAGTGGCTTTCAGGGATTCTGAGCATCGTTTTTGCAGGGCATCGTTTTTGCATGTAATGCAACGACCCAGGCAAACTTGAGCTTCCGGTGTGGTGGCGAGTGTCTGCGTGATCTTGAATTGGAGATTTTATTTCCCTCCCTTCTACATTGAAGGCTAAGCCTTCGGTGGAAGGATAACGCCGGTTTTCCAGTCCACCTGCCGGTGATTTTGAATGTAGGGTGGCCGAAGGTCTTCCCGAGCGTGCGCACGGAGTGTGCAGCGGCCGAAGCTTCGGCAACGCTCAGCAGGGCGCGGAAGCTATGCTGCTTCACATGTGCTTGGGGTCTTTAGCCCACAAAGCTTCCGGCTCGGCAGCTTCTAGAAGCAACTCTCTCAGCGAGTGCAGAGCTTAACAAGGTCTCCACTGCTGACCCTTGATCTCTAATGCTTAAGTAGACATGTCCTAGAGTCCTAGAAAACATGTAGATCCGCTTGAGCGAACCTTGGTTACCCACAGAGTCTGTTGGTTACACTTCCTCCGTGCCTGAAGGACTTGTGTCATAAAGATGTCGGTGTTCTGTCCCGTTCCATTTTTTGTTTTGTCTTTGGTGCACGAGATTTTGGAGACCCCGAAACACAGCGGCCTTTCTCGAGAGCAATGGCTCAAGTTTGCTAACAAAGCCTATGCATGCGTTTCGTCTCTATCGAGCTTTGCGGCTTTTCGCCCAGAATCCCATAGCCAGGGACATGCTCCGTTTGGGGCCTCGTGACAGCAAGCGTGAACGTACTGTACACTCAGTGATGCTGGCTTGTAGATGCTCGCTTCGGAGATGCAGTCGCATCGGCCTGAGATCTTGCGACTGGGAGTGAGGTCTTTGCATCCAGTCGATCATGTGCCCTTGAGATCGAATCTTGTGTGACGTGAGTTTGCGAAGCTTTGAGCCGACGAGCTGCTGGAGGCTCCCCTCCTCGTCTGCATGGCTGCCTCTGAGCGCCTCTGAGCTCCCGTGGCATGCGACGCTTGGCGGCGTCGAGTGAGCTCCGAACCGGTGCCAAGTGCCAAGCCGTTCCAAACGCCCGTGGAGCCTGGAGCCGGGCCCTGAGGCCAGAAAGCGGTTCCCTTGGCCTTGGCGGCGAAGGCGGAGGTGCTGCCTTCGACGAGGCCGCGCGGCCAGGGCCGGACGAGCGCAAAAGGAATCGCGCTTCCGTCGCTTGCGAGGCTTCCAGCCCGGCCTCGGCCGAAGGCCTCGTAACGAGAGCATCAGCTGCATTTGTGGTGACCCCTAGCCGCCCTGTGAGGTCGCGGATTCCGATGGCGAAGCATGGCGTGGAGTCCTGAGGCCTACAGGGGGGAAGAAGACAAAAGCCAGAGATCCTCAGCAGGAATCTGTTCTGAAACACCCGGCAGGTCTCTCCAAAATCTGAAAGTGCCGAAGCCAGCCCAGAAGGTTGGCCCGTCACTGTCATCAGAAATCAGCAGAAGGCAACTGCTGCATGCACTTTTCCGTCAGGTGGTGCTTCTCCGAGTGCAGAGACTTCACCGACCCTGCAGAGGACCGCGATCTCATCTCTGCGAAGATTGAGCACGTTCGTGGAATTGTCCATTTGACTCACACTCCCTTTCCGCATAGCACCTTGTCTACCAGGAGTTTCTCCTCAGATTCGCCAGGCAGGCTGCTGCGTTCCTGCCATCCGGCCATTCGTTGAGTTTGAAGAAGGACAAGTTCGAGCTTGTAGGACACTGCATGACATCTCAACGAGGGCGGCGGATCCCGTATTGCCTTGCGGCGCGTGAGCTCCAGGTTGGTCCCCACCCGCGCACCGCTTCAGTGCGCGGCCCAGAGTCCTCAGAAGCAGAGGCTGCCGGTGTCGAAATGTACAGAGGTTGGAGCGCCGCGCCGTCTCCCACACGCGTTTCGCCTGAAAAGCCGCTCTGAGCTTACTTTTGCAGACCCACCTCGTGTGGATGAGGCATCAAATCCTCAGGGCTCTCAAACACTCAAATGCTCAAAGATGCAGTGTCCCCTCCTGAGGCATCCGGTGGCCGTGAATGCCGCTGTTTTTCTGCAGGTGCCCATGGTAGGCCTTATTTCGAGGGGAAGATCGGCTTTGGAATCGAGTTCTGAAACTCGTGGCAAATCAGGACATGAGAACAGCTCGTTTCAGGACTTCTGAGAAAAAACGACATGCTTGCAATCAGCAAGTCTCGTGTGGGATCAGGCTTGGTGGCGTGGTACGCAGGCACATCCGTGCTGCATTATCTGACTGACCCAACATTGGGCACTTCCCTTCTGCGGCGGGTTGGACATGAGTTCTGCTGTGCGTCATCCAGCACCCACGCGAATCTAGCTACTTGTAGGTTGGCTTGCTGTCATCAGATTCTTGCATAAAGCTGGTTGCTAAAGGGCATTCCAAGGTGTGTTCCCGTAGTACCATTTGGCCAGCCATGGGAACACGCTCTCTCGTTTAAGAGCCTTCCGGCCGTCCATCGCTTCGAAGGTGCGAGCCGCGCGGCAGCGCGCCGCCGCCGTCCTGGCCGTGCGGTGGCGAGCCTGGAAGCAAGGTGGTGAGGACCTTCGGACTCTTACACCTCACGTAGACTTGTAGGTTTGAGGTGAGCACTTGGTCATCCGAGCTCAGATGCACAACGCTACGACGGCTACGGGGCGGGGGGGACTTGTAGGGCCCGGCCTCGTGCGGGGGAAGTCTGGCATTCTGGTAGGGGCACGCCTGCGCTGTGAAGGAGGTCTTGAAGGCATGGCGGCTTCAGCGAGTAGGTAGCATAAAGAGGTGCCTGACGAGCATGGTGGTGTACGGATAATTTAGCCACCACGAAGTCGAGAATCAAGACTGCAGGACCGACGCCGACTGATGAAGCTTCAGTGGGCAGTCCAATGGCTACAAGCAGCCTGGCGACGGAAGGCCATAGTGAGAGATAGTTCGCAGGGTGAACGAGCTTGCATGTTGGATAAGGCGTTTTTTGTACCGTGTGTTCATGAGCGCGTGTGCTCATGCTGCCCAGCCTTGTTCAGGTGTCGGAGCAGCACACCGATATTTCCAGGTTGCAGGAGGGAAGCTGAAAGCAGACGCTGCAGAAAGTGAGGGCTTGCAGTGTCGATTCCGCTCAGTGGGAGCAGACCTGTAGGACCACAGAAGCAGCGACGGGATCGACTATTTGAGTGTCTTTGGCAGCCTGGAGTCCTATGAGAAGCCGCAGCCACCCGATGAAGATTTTCCACCTGCACACCAAGATTTGCGCCAGGATTCTGATCCTGGGCAATGTGTGGGGAGGGTGAAAGGGGGTATTTTCATGCAGGACGCCCCACGTTTCGGGTTTAAGAGTTTGAGTTCGATGGATTGGGTCTGGAGTTTGGGTTTTCGCGTAGGCCTTTCGTGAAAATATGCTGCAGCTCTTGTGCCGTTGTCCCGTTTGTTTCGTGTCTTCATGATGAGCTCAGCTCTTCGGTTCGTCTTTGGTTCAGCATGGCGTATCATCTTCGCTTGCCCGGCGGCGTGGTCAGCAATTGGATCCTGGTCTACGTAGACCTGATGGAACAAGCAGACTTGCCCGAACATGTCTGGTCGCTGAGGCCGCCCAGGAAATGAGCACACCCCCCGTAGAATGTAAAGCTGCAAATCAACGATGCGGTATGAGCTTAGGAAGTGTTGTGCCAAGAGGGCTTGGATGGAGGGAGATTGGGGAAATCTTCGGGCAGTATCAGAATGTCATTGTGTTGCGATTGACACTCTTCTCAGGCCTAGAATCCTAGAATCCCCCAGTGGTACAGATGACCCTGACCACTCTGATTGCAGGAGCGTCAGGCGCTGCCTGTGCTATTGCCAAAGGCAGGATGGTTGCCAACATGTGGAACTTCCCGAAAAGTCAGATGGCTTGCGTGGCCCGACCTTTCCGGTATGGCAGTACCTAGGCCTAGACCCAATGCAAGAGTCCAAAGCCTCAGACTTCGCAGGTTGGCCTCGCAGAGGAAGTCCTGGCTGAGCAAATGCCTCTCAGCAGCTACGGATAAGAAGAATCCAGCTTTGGATCATTTCTAGGAAATTCAGTCACCCCAGGGCGACTGGTTTGCTTTCGTAGGGAATGTTTTGGCTTGTTTTGATGAGTCCAGTTTTTGCTCAACATGCTGCCTGAGTGTTCGTGTGGCTTAGAGAGGTGCCTTAGTCACCTGTCCGAAAGGTGCTCGCAGAAAGTCCCGGCACCTGAAGCGACGGTCGGCGGCTGTCCAGGCAGCGATCTGAGCTCAGGAAGCTGGCATCAGGTTTCAAAAGACCATGAGCTGAGCAGCATTCGGACATGCGACACCAACGCTGAAGCCACACTGATAGAGTAACTAGCCGAAACTGTGCCCACATTTCAGCGACTGATTGAGTCGAAAATTTTGCTGCTGGTCTGCTGGTGATACTGGCTTGAGAATGCAGGAACGGTCAGGCTGCGCTCTGCTCTTCGTGGTGCTGCTCGACGTAAACTGCTTGGAGAAGTGGAGGACGGGAGGGCACACTGCCTTGAACTTGCGAGGGCTGCTATTGCAGTGCCTGGCTGCGCATTAGGTTCATGCTGCAAGATGATTTCCAGCCTTGGATCTTGCTCAAACTTATCACACCCTGTAGCGTGAGGTCTCTCCTCACCTCACCCAGTGCGAGGATCGATCGAACCTGGCGCGTGCACAAAGCCCATGGGGTCGGGTTTCCCAGCACGGAGGAGGACAGAGGGCGGGGCAGCTTAAGGCACCACGACTCGAAATCTGATGACGATCCGTCATGTGAAAAAAGCTCAGGCACGCGGAGTGTCGAAGGTCACAAACTCAGTACTCCAGGCCGGACGCTCGGAAGCAAGGCCAGCAAGATGTCATACCTGAATCTAAAGGCAATGCCAGAAGCAAAGGCGACCGGCTGCAGTGTCCAGATGCCAGGGCGGTTGCCGTGCAAGGACTGTAGCCGCTGTAGCCGTAGCCATCGCTCCTGAGACTGAGGTCGGAGCCCTCAAGGCCGACGGAAGAGCTGCGGTGGCGCTCCTACAATGCCTTGCTTCTTCCGCGGATTGCAAAGTGCCGTCCGTGGCATCAAAGGGCAGGAGCTCGCACTGGTGCGACTTTGCTTGTGCATCTTTGGCTTCTACAGGCCGGCAAGTTCATGTTTCAGAGAACCGAACCATGGGACCGAGGATATACCAAAAACCCTCACCTTCCTCCTATGCAGACACGCCTTTTTGTTCTGTGCTTTCAGCCTTGCTCCGAGGCTCACCGGCGACCTCTTTAGGCCCGACGCCCGAGCGGCGACGAGCGCACGAGGCAAGGAGTTCGACATTGGAAGTGCCGTGGCTGCAATAGGCGATAAGTGGCAAGCTCATGTCTAAACCCAGGCGAATGCATACTACCGCTTCCCGCTTCGGTTCAAGACTTTAAGAGGCCTCAGAAGGCCGCCGTGGGAATCGCATTGGCTGCAAAGACACAAGCGGGTAGAAGGGCGACTAGCCAAAGAGAAAGATCCACTGAACAGATCCGAAACAACACAAGGCATGTAGCAACAAAGACGACGACAAGAGATACATACAGCGTCAGAGCAAGATGGATGAGCACGATGAACTCCTCCGCTCCGGGCGGCGCTTGCTCCGGTTTCTTGATGCGACGCTCAGCAGAAACGTTGGAAGGGCTGCTCACGGTGGGCCAATTGTTTCGGTGCGGCACAAGTGTCGGGTTATAACGCGATAACTTGAGGAACAATGACGGCCTCCTGTCGGTGGAGGAGTGCCAACATCTGAAGGACCTTTATGAAATGTGCAGCCGTTTGCATCTTGTAAGCAGTTTTCAGTGCTGCATGATTCATTGCCGTGCGATCGCTCTCACAGGAGGATACGTGGCTTTTTCCAAGTGAGGATGCGTTCCTTGCGGTTCTTGATCCTTACGACAGTCTCCTGGCCGTTCAGTCCCTCCCCGTATGCCTGTCCGAAAGAATCCATGCCAAACGTTGTTGGAGGATTCCTGTCGCAGCGTGTGTGCGAGGTGAGTTTCTGGACGCGGACGCCCTATGGCAGCTCCTCTCGGACAGGCGAGGTTTCTACCAAATTCATGGCCTCAAGAAGCAAAGAGACATGGTTGATCAAGTCTCAGCACGCCGGCAGGCTGGAGGCAGATCCAGCTCAAGGGGAGGCCATGTGGGTGTACTTAGTACTTGAATAGAGATGGTCAGATTCCTTTGACTTCCAGGAGTGGCTGAAAGGCCAACTCCCCTCCGTGAAGCGACTCTACTCGTCTGGGCCTCAATGAGACACTCTCGTACCACATGAAGAAACTTCAGCTTCCTGTCGACGAGACCGCTTGATCCCATATCACGACTTGAGGAATCTGACTTCTCATGATACCTTCATCTCAGAATCATTTACGCACATAGCCAGATCCGGATGCGGCACACAGCTGAGCAAAACAGAGCGGCTTTGGAGCGCAAAGTAAGCGGCAGACGGGGACGTGCGTGGCACTCATAGATCTGTTTCCAACTGGCTACAAAAAACCCAGCTGTGCAGGATGCGCCGGTCGCAGACGAAACTCATGGACAGTCCGAAGAGTGCTCGAGGAGTGTGTGGTTGGGTGCCGGGGATGCCAGTTGACCGGAGAGAGATGATCCAAGCTTGTGCAAGGAAGCCCAAGCCCTATGCGGAGCCCTCTGTCTTCGCGGAGTGCCTCGCGAAGCGCTTCACGGAACGGTTTCAAGCCCGCCTCGCTTGACGTGGCTTGGGAGGACCCGGGTAGGTTTTGCTCAAAGCGACACCCGAGTTGCTGCGTGTCACGGTGTGCATGCATGCAGTGGCAAGCGCAGGAGTTCTGCCGAGAGTCTCGCCTGCATGCATAAGATTTCTTCTCAAAGTCCGGGCCGGGATCTCGAGCCCCAAGAACGAGAGAACTTCAAAGTTCAAAGACATCAACTGCCACGTCAATAATTGCATTTTTTCTTCTTGTTGCGAGTGCCTCATCCATGCAAGGCTCTCCAGGTGGCAGATATCAACGCAGCTTTCTCAAAGCTCTGCTCTCTTCTGCCGCCCGACCTGCCTGACAGTCTCAAGCTCAGCTTGAGCCACGCTACTGTATCACACGTTCAGGATATCCTTCACTGAGGCATCACTGGCACCTCCGTTGTCCTGTACGAGAAGCTCATGGCTAGGTACCGATTTCAGGGTATGCTCGAAGTCGCAACTCTGTCCGTCAAGACATGAAACAAAGCCTGCCTCCTTGTCTTGCAGAATGCCCTCGGTGTCGATTCCGCGGTTCGAGCGGCAGAAGGATGCAGGCAGGAGTGATGGATCGGTTTCGCTTCTTCTTCGGCATGTGTGCGAGCTCACACGAAGAGCATTCCCTTTCCGGCCTTCCGAGTATATAGCGGGAACGACCGCCCCATCTGGCAGTACGTGCAGCACCAAACTTGCTTTGGCACCAGGTGGCTATCCACTCCAAGATGCACACCTGGGTGTTGTCGGCACCGTGGCCTTCTGCAGGTAGTAACGATAGTGCTCTTTGTCGATACTTTCGGTAGGGCAACAAGGTGTCAAGATTGTTCCGTCTGAGTCTGAGGTTGTTCCCTTCGTGCACAGTCTTCTGCAGAGTTTGCATGTCATAGCATGCTACCGCTTGCCAAACCTCGTGGCAAGAAGCTGCTGCTGCTCTTCAACTGAGCTCTGCCTAGGTGCCGGACCAATCGGCCTGAGGGCGGCTTTGGAACTGGCACTGCTCGGCGCAAAGGCACCCGAAGAGCTGTCCTGTGGGCGTGTGAGTGCCCTCGTGTACAGCTCAAGGTTCAGGTCTTTGACGTTCGGGATGGCTTCTACCGCCAGCTTCCCAGCTTGCCTTGTCATGGTCGTGAGGAGCTCCCCAAAGCTCAAGCGCAGGATCTAGCTCAAAGCAGCACGAGAGAACATGGGGAGGGCAAACAAAAGATTCATTCTCAATGGCAAGGTATGAATATCTTGAAGTTATGGGACTGGGCTGCAGCCGATCTTCTGGACTTGGGAGCAAAGCACTTGCTCCCAAACTTTTTGACATACATCGCGCCTTGGACAAAGCAGACAGTGTTTGTCTTTCCGCATGGCCGAGATTCCCAAGCTCTGGCTTCGGTCTCCCCACCGAGGACCACATTGGGATCCGCGAGCTGCAGTCGTTGCTGCTGAAGCTGGGCCTGCTTGCGGGAGTTCGCTATACCTGGAGTGCCAGCTTCAAGGACACCGCGCCCCTTACCCGACACGGTTGTCCTTTCTGCATCTCATGTCACAGCCGTTCCAGGACGTGTGCGCGCCTGGCTCCCAAGTCAAGTCACAACGCGTGACGGGATGTGACGGGTATCTGCGATTTTGCGAGAGTTGAAAGCCCATGAGGTCACCCTCGAAGAAGTTTTTGCGCGTCACGACGCAGAGGGCATCCGTGGATCCACTTGGGCAGCGGACCCTGGGAACCTTGGCGGCAACAGCCACTTCAGCGCTTCTCGGAAGCAGACAGGGGAGAGAACGTCTCCTTGGGAGGCGCCGAAGAGACCCACAGCCTGTCGGCTCTGGTTGCTTGCGATGGCGGCAACAGCAGGCCAGGCTCTCGGCTCTGTGAGGCGAGGAGCCAGAATCTCGCAATTTCCCCCTTTTGGAAGGGTCGCGGCACAGCTGGGCCTCCAGCGAGTTCGAGCTGATGGTCTCACCACAGAGCCAGGCTAAAGTCTGACTGTGCGCAAGAATCATTTTCTCAATTGTAAATGCCTTGCAGGCTGGGAGTTCGCAGTGGCCTCTTGTCCGGCAGATAACGCGACTTTAGCTGCTTGCATTGTCTGCAAGTCGCGCATTTCTCAAAGTCGCAGGCCCTGCAATGGATCCACGTCTTGTTCAACTGATTGTTGCAGCAGCAGCAAAACCAAGCTACACAAAAGGTTGCCAACTTCGAGAATTTGATGGAGCCGGACGATCGCTTATTGGAAGAGTGCCCCTAGACTGCATAGTTTCATGTTTGCAGTTGCAGCTTTCGTCAGCAAGGTGCCGACTGGAATTGTGCATGATACTACGGTGAACGTGATGTTGGCAGGTGCTTCATCAGCCTACCGGCGCCTGACAGACGGAAGAACCTGTCGTACGTTTTTCTGCACATCCAAGGCCCACGCGGTTTCTCTGAAGAGGAGTTGTCGCTGGTGAAGCGGCTCATCTATCTCCAAGGCTCGCACAGGAGTACAGATCTGAGAAAGCTGAACATCAAAGGGAATCGCACCCGTTGGGGTTGGAAGACTGTCCGGGAGTGTTCTGAATGGAAGGGCGGCACACTGCTTGCATTGGCCAGAGAAGATGGACCTATGTAGGCTTGGGTAGAGCCTGTGCAAGATGTGTAATTGCGTGATGTCTAGAACGGTAAAGACCCAGCAGAGGACACCGCTCGACAGTTTACAATAGTTCCCCCCGCGTTTTATCGGTGTTTTTTCGGAGACAGAAGCCTATGCATTCATGACCTGGTCCAGACTGGACGCTCTCTGCAGGCGAGACCCACTACTTCATCATGACAGTGGAACCCGAAGTGCTGGTGGAGCATGGTGTGCTACGCAATGGCTCCCTCAAGGGGAAGGCGCGACTCAAGACCTTACAGCACTGTACAACCACAGTGTCATTCCAGAAGCCTCTTTTGCGCTGATGGACAGGATCTCTTGTCTGCCGAAAACGTTGACATGAAAAAGCTGGAGGACAGCGGGATGCGGAAAGTGTCAACAAGTCGCTGCACCTGACCTGTGCGCTACTTTGAATTTCAAGTCCGACATGCACGGCCGCCTCGATCCTACCTGGATTCGAGTAAGGACTTCGCCCGCATCGTGGTTGAAGAGTACTCGAAGAAGGCTCACAAGTTCTAGCCAGCAATTCTTAGTGCAGAGTGCAGAAGTATAGCAAGAGCGTGCTGGGTGAAAGACTCCAGAAGTTGCAGTGTAGGTTTGTTCTGATAAACTCTTCGGAGGTCCGTTCGCTGGGGGACATCTTCAGCGTTGAGATCCCAGAAGACTTCTGGACGACGAGGCTTCCCTTCGGAAGGGCTGTCACTGTCTAGGCTGAAGCACCCTATAAGTGGATGCCGTGCGACAAAGGGCGATTGCTTTGGACCCTCGTGGCCGGCCGGCTCTCTCGGCCTTCGCGCAACCGAGCAGCAGCAGACTTGCCATCTGCTTTGTAGCTACTTGAATTGCTTTTTGCAGCCCTGTCCGAGGGCAGCTGATGCCGAGGTACCACGCAAACCTGACATGGCTTTCGCAATCCATTTACCTTTTTGCAACTCGGACAAAATGAGAAGAGCATGCTCAAGCGGCGAGGCTGTCGCAATTTGAACGAGCGCGCGGCTGCTCTCCTTCCCAACCATCCCAGGACGGCTTCGAGCGCGAGCTCCCGGTATTCTTTGCTGGCGATGCGCTGCGAGAGCCTTTCTGGCCTTATGGCGAAGGCAAGAGGCTACGGGATAAGTTTCAGGAGTCAGACTCGCAAGACGCCCGGAGCTTGCATGTAACTACTGTGTCTTGGAGGCTGCAGCCGTGGCTTCATGGGAGCCTTCGACACCATCTGGGCTGTGAGGCCTTGAACTGGGGCCGTGCCTCACTAAGCCCGCTAAGCCCAAGCCAATGTCTGTCAAGAAGGCCCCCTCGTCCATCGGGATTAGGAGCGATTAGGAGCCCTAGCTCGGCAGCCCGGCACCGTGACTTGCAGGTCTTGGGCAGCTGGTCTGCGAGGGGAGAAGCTTCGAAGCTGCCAGCATTGAAATTAACACGCCTGACCGCCTGACCTCTGAGCTAACATGAAACAGTTTCAGAAACTCCTTGAGGCCTGCGAAAGAAACTCTTCGACTTGGCTTCGAAGGCTAGTCGTCATGCACAGAATTGCCTGCAACAGTTGCGGACGAGGACTGCCTTTGTCAGGTGGATCCCGTCACGAAGGGCAGGGACGTGCTCCTGCCCTACGAGCGGCCCGTTCCTTTCGCTGGTCTCAACTTCCTGCGCGCCTGGATGAAATGAGTCTCCAAAGCCGCAGCCTTTCCTCCAGCGAGTTGTCCGGAGGTGGATTTAAGCAGCTCTCCTGGCCTGCCTGGGGTTTTGACGGCCGAAAGCGGCCGACGAGTTTCGACTATGCTGTGGATCCAACGACGAGGCACAGCGCTTAGGGCATCAGGTGCTGGACCTTGTGGAACCCAGCAAAAGCACTCAACCTGTTCGCGAGTTTAGCTGCTCACATGTTCGAAGAGGGCTTGTCATCCATGCGTGAGGTATCGTGTTTACGACGAAGAAGAACCCGGTGAGCCAGAGTCGAGTGAGTCGATTTATTCGAGTGAGACGGCAAAAGTGAAGTGTACGCTCTGCAATTGGTGACTTGGAGGTAGGCGGCTGAACATCCCATCCCTCATAGTCTCATAGGCTGAAGGGCAGGCCCGCAAAGTGTATTTTGCAGTTAGACTTCAACACTGCAGGCTTTAGGCTTCATGACACGATGATCGCCAGGATGTCAATACTCAGATCCGTAGGCTGGTGCCCGGAGAAAGACCCTGGAAGTCGTGAACCGTGACTGGAAACGAGAAACAGTGGCATGTAGTCTGCAGGGATAGGAATGCAATGCAGGATGTGACCTCAGAGGCTTCTGCCTGTTACCTTGAGGAAATCCTGAGAAGCAGACGTGAATTTGGAGCGTCGACTGCGCAGTCGCGTGCGCAGACGTAGGATTAGTCTGGAGCTGCGTCAGCTTATTTTAGTTCAAGGGGCGCGACGACGATGAGGATGCATCACTACACAGAGTGGGTGGTTGAGATGAAGTCTATTGCTTGCATCCTATAAATCCTGCCCCTTGGCAATAATTACTCGTAGGCATAGGCTTAGCCGGGTCTCAGACCTGCGAAGGGAGCCCCATCATTGCACCTCAAGCCTGACCGGTGCAAGTTCTGGTGCTCCTGTTCATGATTTTTCTTTGCAGTGCCAAGGTGTGCTGCACGCTGCATTCAGTGGCCCTCATGAGTCCAGTACTATGTCCTAGTCTTCCAGAGACTCCGGAACCGTTGAACTTCGGCGCTCTGCCTCAGATTGGAGCACGTTGCCGGCATAGCTTCGGGAAGTGTGCGGAGAGAACTCACTCTTCCACCTGGTCTCTGTCGCTTCCTAAAGGCAACGAGCCCATTTGGCAGCTTTCAACTACGTTGTGTTTCCGGCCACTTCATTTTGCAGGACGGCAGATTGTTTGCATCCCTCAGCATGATAGGTCTCCAGCAACTCCGTGCAATGACAGTTCAGCGAACACACCACATGTTGTAGTGAACAGGTGGCATTCGTAGTGCGGCCTGAAAGCTCTTGGAATTGACGGTCTTTAGTGCTGTGCTCTGCACGGGCACGGTGACATAACACCCGAACATGCTGAGTCGATCTCGCTAGAAGTCTAGCAGGCACGTGCTTTTAGATCTCGCGCCGATTCCTGAACGGCCAAGTCGGTGGCGGCTGGTCTCTGTGGACCCCACAATGGGGAAGCGGACGCTCCTCCGCCGGGGACCCCCCTCCGCCAAACTCGCAAGCCGAGCATGGACAGGACACACGTTCCACTTCCACTCGAGGCATCTGTGCTGGCTCGAAAAATACCTGAGCGGCCGGCAAGATATTGCGCAACACAAGTGCAACCTGACACTATGTGAGAAACTGGATTCTGGATTGAAGCCCCTCTGAGCTTCCGCCAGACTTCGCCACGCAGCCGTCGAGAATCTGTGGTCCCTCCAGCAGAGGCCACACTTGGATTAGATCTCAGTGGCAGCCGTCGCATCACCTCACACGGTCGACCCGACCCTAGCTTTCAAAGTGTTTGAGGTTTAGTTGTGCTCTTGCTAGGGTTAAACTGGCCTGACCTTTCGTTTGTGCAGTCGCCAAACCTGCGCTTGGAGACGGGGGCCTTGATCCTCTCAGAGTTGCTCGGACAAGGACTCTCCTTGCTGAAACGAAGCGCTTGCCAGTTCCAGTGCTTTGCTTTATTCTCTGAACTCAAGGACTGCTGCTGCCCGAGCGGCCCCTGTCTGTGGATGTTGCAGACGAGGTTCCTTGCTGGTTCTGCTATGAAACCCTGCCTTGGTAGAGCCTCTTCTGCCCAGGCTTCAGAACCCTTCCGCCGCGCTCTACATGAGCTTTCGGCACGGCTCCCGCCAGGGGCGCGCATCGGCACCTCGCCTGAGCGTGCGAAGCTTCAGGGACTCTGCCATTTCCAGCCAGTGGCTTCAAGGCTTCACAGCACGAGTCTCTGGTCTTGCTGGGGTGGCAGCGGCGGCATACAGTGCAGCCCTAGCCTGAGATTGAATGCATCGCTTGTCAAGGGCATGCCGCATGCCAGACCACAGGACACTTCCAGACACGAGTGATCCCGCCTCGTGTGCCAATGCTTTCAGGTCCGCGAGACCTTGGGTCCGGAGCGACCATGTCGATGCAAGCTATGAATCTGACAGCTATGATTGAAGCCAAAGTAGACTTCGAGAGCCCAGATGGGAGAACTGGCAGGAGCGATTCCTTTGGCACGGAACTGCTTGGGAATGCGTGCCCAACATCGTGTCTGCCGCTGAGCTCTGAATCTTTCAGTTCGCTGTGTGAGTCTGCTACCCGGATCAGCAGCTGCATCGATTTGTCTGTTCCTACATGGTTGTAGAGTCTTCGTAGGGGTGCAGTCTTTCGTAGAAGTGTGTCCGTTGCCGTGGCTGTGAGTGTGGGTGGTGATGGCAAGCTGCTGTTGGCTTAAACTTGGAAACTTTGATGTGCATTGTCTGCTCATCAGCATTGAACCGTGCAGGCGTCATGGGTTCAATCGGGCGTATGCCTTCAACGCCAGGCAGCCAGGGACAACAAGTCGTTTAGTTGACTTTGTGGTTCCATGGCTGCGTGAAGCCTCGAAGTGTTTTGTAGCCAATGGTGACAGGCATGGCTCCAAGCTGGGGCGCGGCGTCTACTTCGCAGAAGATCCGGCCGGAGCTGCCATTTCAGACTCACAATGGACAGTTGCAACGTCTGCAGATGCCGGCTGCCGGCTGTAGGGGTGTAGGGGTCAAAAGGGGTAAAGCAAAAATGCTTTCTCTGCCGCTCCTGCGAGCAGCGACTCGTGGCAATCTACATCAGCATAAATCAGCAGTAGTAGTCAATAGTAGCAGTAGTCGTCGTCGTAGTAGGTAGTAGTAGTTTAGGGTTTAGGGTTTAGGGTAGTCGTCGTCCTCGTAGTAGTAGTAGTAGTTTAGGGTTTAGGGTTGAGGGTTTCGGGTAGTCAGTAGTAGTAGTCAATAGTAGCAGTAGTCGTCGTCGTAGTAGTAGTAGTAGTTTAGGGTTTAGGGTTTAGGGTTTAGGGTAGTCAGGAGTAGTAGTCAATAGTAGCAGTCGTCGTCGTCGTAGTAGTAGTAGTAGGATTAAAAAAGCAGTAATGATATCGACCTTCGACCATATGTTATACACGTTTGTACTATACTCCCCAAACTACATACCATATGAAATAGTATTATCACTATGTACGCTGCACGATATACGGTACACGGTAAAATACATACAGCATAAGGAAAGCAATACACGGTACGCGATATACACGATTCTCTATGCACCATAGGCCATATGCTGTACACTGTGCACTATGCAGGCAACAGTCTACAAATAGAGAGACACAGCGATACAGCCAGCCAGGCCAGGCTAGCCAGGCAGGAGTGCAGGCACACAGGCAGGCATGCACATATATATATATACATACATACATACATACACACATGTATACATGCCATGCATCCATGTACCCATGTATTTATGTGTATGTATTTATGTACGTCTGTCTGTTCTGCGCATTTGTCTGCCTGTCTTTTCTGTGTGTCTGTCTGTCTGCCTGCCTGTCTGCCTGCCTGCCTGCCTGCCTGGCTGCCTGGCTGTCTGTCTGTCTGTCTTAATGCCTGTACTTCTGTGTGCTGTACGTCTGCATGTCTGTCTGTATGTATGCATGCATGTATGTATGAACAGATCTGTTCGGAGCGACATTCCTGAACCAATCAAGCACTAACACGTTTCAGCTCCTGGCTCACCTCTCGGGAAGCGCTAGGCTTATGCACTACGCTTCGCGGGACGCACTCAGTCCAGCCGTGCACTGCTGTTGGCTGGGGTGCTGCCGCGACCTTTGAGGGCGGGCTCTGCTTTTCAGGCCACATGCTAGCCGCTAGACGTTCCGGACGAGCGCAGTGTCCAGAGTCCAGGTGTATCTCTGAAAAACGTAGGTGAACAATGGTCCCTTTCGGGCATAAGGCCTGGCCACTTTACGCGCGGCAAGGTGCGGGGACTGAAGTGTCGAAAGTGAGGCTTCTGCAGAGTTTCGAAGTTGCCCTGAAAAAAGAAGCCGCACAGATACACTGTACCGAGAACACCAAAAGCCACACATGTTGGCCCCATGGATTTTGAACTTGGCCTTTTGGTTTGATTGGCTTTGCCTCCCGTGGATAGCTTGCACAGGAGGGTCTTCTGGAACCTCCGCGCTGTGACTCTTCTGGCAAACGCTTCGATGCTACGGCCGACGATGCGCAGAGGCTCAGAAAACCCGAACCCTACCGGATAGCCTTTCCTCCTCCCCTCGTTCTGTTCTATTCGTGGAGCTGCCAGGCCAAGGGTCTTCTGCGTCTTCAAAGACTTTCAAGCATTGCCTCTCTACCTCATCCAGGCTGAGAGCCGTGACAGCCGTGACAGCCTCAGCCGTCTCAGCCTTCAGCAGCCTGAGCTGAAAAGGTCATGGTTGCGCCCTGACGAGCGGAACGGACTGAGAGCGCCAAGGAGAGCAGTTGCTACGAAGCCACCCTGGGCCTTGAAGTGAAAGGGTGCCAAAGCTATAACTAAGCAGCTAAAGCTACTTCGATGCTTCTGTTCTTCCGCAAACAACCTACACACACTCGTGAGACAGCGAGGTAGCTAGGAGCAGGAATCCAGCCACAGGCGGGACCTGCGTAGACACGAACAGAGGCATCACAAGCATGCCCTTCATCTTCGGCAGGTCGGTGGAGCTGTCTGACGCAAGGAGTCATGCAGAGCATATTGAGTCAGGAGTTCACAGAAGTTGCAATCATAGGATTTCATCCTCGTCAAGTCGGCACCATGCATTTACTGAACATTTTTCGTGTTCATTCTATGTCAGAAGAGGAGAGCTCGACTGTAAAGCCTACACCTCTCAGTGCTTGCATGTTACACCTGTGTGTGCTTGTCCAGAAGCTTCTTTGGCCCAAACTTTACGAAGACCCTCAGCTACGGNTGTCAGAAGAGGAGAGCTCGACTGTAAAGCCTACACCTCTCAGTGCTTGCATGTTACACCTGTGTGTGCTTGTCCAGAAGCTTCTTTGGCCCAAACTTTACGAAGACCCTCAGCTACGGCGTACTTCTAAGTCACCTTAGGTGACATCGTTGTCATCAGCCATAGGCTCTTGGACAGCAGTCTTTACGCTGCAGTGAACTGTCAGAGACAGACAAGGTGCCGGAAAGAAAACAAGCAGTGCGCCTTCAGTTTTGAGCTTCTTCAGAGACCAAGATTGCCAGTGTTGGCTGGGATTGGGAGGAGAGCCCAGTTTGCT
>BGNK01002033.1:0-52500 GCA_003297005.1 Symbiodinium sp. clade A Y106
TTATTTAAAAAGCCTTGGACTGGACCAAACTATCTTTTTAATTATTTTAATTATTTCAATTCGCGGGGCCACGAAATAATTAAAATAATTAAAATAAGTAGAGATTCCTCTCTTAGGAACCCAAACCCACCGATTTTAAATAATTAAAATAATTGAAATAATTAAAATAATTAAAATCACCGTCATTTAATTATTTTAATTATTTCAATTATTTAAAAAGCCTTGGACTGGACCAAACTATCTTTTTAATTATTTTAATTATTTCAATTCGCGGGGCCACAAAATAATTAAAATAGTTAAAATAATCAAATAAACAGACCAAACAGAGCGTCAAATATACCCCAAAGGAGCGTCTCTCATACATGTATACCTGTATGTATGTATATATATATATACATACAGAATACATATACATATATATATATATATGCACATGCACATACATCCTACACAGGTCCAACGTCTCTTCACCGGCCGAAAACCGAACACTACCCGAGAACGCAATCCAACAGCCCATGCCCAAGCACCACAACAGAACACAGGATAGGTCCTGGTTCTCACGATACGCCCTCGCTCTATATATGTCCTCAACGACAAAGCCTTGATATCCCTGAGCATGGCGGGAGCAGTAGGTGCCTGCACGGTAATCCACGCAAGCAGGCCCAACCTCGGCTAGCCCTAACATCGGAAACAGCGATGTAGGAAATTCAAAGGGCTTTCTGCCTCGTGCTCCCGCCACAATGTGTTTGTCGCAAGCACGTTAGACTCTCGGAGTGGTCTTGGGAGCTCCGGAAACTGTTCTTGGGAATATGTAGGTCTTAGACTGCTAGATCCTCGCTCACGTCTTGTGGCCCACGCCGGCATAACATGATCATGTTGGGAATAGCAGCTGTAGGAACACTGAACCCTAAGGTCCACCGAAATCCTGAAGCACAAAGCTGTGAGCTGGAGGCCTGCCCGGAAGAGTGCGACTTCGGGATTGGTACGGCAAGGCTAGTCGGCTTCAGGTTTTCAGGATGCTTTTCTTCAAGGCTCCATGGGTCAAAGCGGAGGTTCTGGGCTGTTGGTCAAAAGTCTGGGAAGTCTTGAGTTTAGGAATTCAGCGGGCGCAAATGGGATGCTGGGGGACTCGAACGAGCTCGGCGAGGAACTGGATGCCAGCAGATCAAGGTAGGTTCGACTTTGATGGTCTGCGAAACATCACACTTTTTTGCTGTCCTCCGAAACGAAAGGCCGCGGCTTCCAGAACAAGAAGGCTTGTCGAGCTACGTGTTGGCAGGGTTGCACCATAAACAGCCCACTTGCGATAGAAGGTAAACCGATGTTGACTTACCAGCATGCTGTTCCAGTTCTCATAATGCCAATCCATCCCCAACCCCATCGCATCCTCAAGCCACGCGCCAGCTGCGGCCGGATGTACTTGACACGACTTCAACCAATCGAAAGCGATTTCGTGCAACCCTGACAATCGCCGTGACCGGGCGGTCGAATGTAGGAAGAAAGCTTCACAATCGCCAACCAATCAGTTGTCATTCGCAAAACGTAGCACATCTTCCCTGAGCTTACGGAAAATGACACTTCGACTTTGAAAATGTTCAACGTCACGCCAATACCAAACAATGTCTAAAAGTCCTGACCGTCTAGTCAGCTCTTTCAATCCTGTCTATAGTTGCTTTGTGAAGCGGCAGGTGCCTTGATGTCATGACGGCAGCGATCAGTAAACTTTGTAACCGTGCCGCTCCCCAGGTGCCTGCAAGGAAGGCGTCGCACAAGTCTCTGTTACACTCCTGTCCTCCGTTGTTCCTGTTGTTGTCGACTATGATGAATGTGTCAAGATTTGTGCGAGAGTGCCGGCGAGGATGATGAACATGGTGATGAAGATGCTTGTGATAATGACATCAACAACTATGGCCCTGACCGTCACCTGTCAGTCAATGTTGCCCAGAATGTTCATCTGCCGTGGCATGGAATCTTCACGTCATACCACCTGCCTTATATGCTCTTCTTCTTCTTACACACCG
This sequence comes from Symbiodinium sp. clade A Y106, assembly GCA_003297005.1. Lineage (NCBI taxonomy): Eukaryota > Dinophyceae > Suessiales > Symbiodiniaceae > Symbiodinium > Symbiodinium sp. clade A. Next base: position 2,022 of record BGNK01002033.1, read on the forward strand.
TCATCTTCGCGATATGTTGTCATCACTGGAGGCGGCGGCGGTGGTGGTGCCCGTGGTGGCCGGGTGGCATTATCAACACTGTTGTTACTATCCGATCATCAAGCGGTGCCGGCTGTATTCGTTCACTTCAACTTAAGGATTTATACCGGAATGTGCAGCTATTCAGCTCAGAAGTCCTGGCACTGACAGCAGCAGCCCTTCTGAGTTGCTGAACTTTGAAGCTCCACACGCTTGTCTTTGCAGAGTTTCCTTTGGGCATCCGAGCTTCGAGCTCTATATTCACCGTTTTGCGGTCTATGCCGCAATATTGGTGTCTCCATGTGTTCTCGGAGAAGACCAGCACCAGAAGCTTTCCAGTATTTCAAAGGGCCTCTACCATAGCTGTGCAGGCCCTCTGAAGGCAACTGGCAAGAACATCGATGCCTTGAGGCTGCTCCTCAGAATGCCAAAGCACTAGGGTGTTGCTGAAAGCATACGAAACAGACCCGAAACCTGTATCTTCAACTCTAGAACCAAGAGAAAACATATCCAAGGTCCTGTAGGTAGGCTGTGATCTTGTAAGATGAGAGATTTCGGGGTTTGGTGCGTGGGTCTAGGGCGGTTGGCTCGAGGCCAATGCTCGGTCTTGTGCTTTGTTTAACCCTTCTACTGGGAGTTTCCGGTTGCGTTTGTGATCAAGGACTGCAGACCCGAGGTCGTGCCTCCAATCTCTCCGACTTCGCATAACGTCCGCAGGTCTGTGACGGAGCGCCCAAAGAGGCGACGGAGACGACTCGTCGATCCTGCATGCAATCGGGAACACACACACACACCACTGTGGAATACTTGTGGTCGGGTTGGTTTGTCTTCAAATCAACGCAGTTCTAGTTGGCACGAGCTAGGAATCAACACATGTGAACTGAAGTCTCCATACAACTGGGAACATGCTAGCGATGCTCTGAGAGCCTGGTGCCGTGATAACCCGAACAAACTGTGAAACACATACAACATCATACAGCCCAAAGCGAACCCGAGCTTGTGAAGGCTCCAAAAGCGGCACTGCCTGCAGCTCTACTACCCCGACACCCTGACTGCCGTGAAATCTCTGCTTTAGAATTTATGCCTCGTAAAGGCGTCTCTATGCAGCATCAACAGCTCTGTGAGGTCTTGGCCCGGCCTCCTCGCGAAGGAACTGCGAACGAGATGCCCGGCTGTGTGACGACTCCTCGTCTCTCCGGTTTGGAGTCGGGCGCAGTACCGTAGCGTTGGGCGTGTCCGATTCGTAGCAAACGATTGGCGGATTAACAACTCTGAGATTTTGTGAGTTTCTGAAGCGTTAGTCTGCAATATGTAGGGCTTCGTCGTTTCTGGATTTAGGACCGCGACTGTCAGGGTATGGGTCCTGGGCTCAGGGAACAGATTGGGGTAAGATGTACAAGACGAATACCTTCGAGCCACGGAGATTTCCGTACTTTGCATGGCTGGGTGACTGAGCGTGGCAAACGCACTCCAATTGTTGGTGCCTCAGGGCTGTGAACAATCAGCCCAGCTAGTGCAAAAAACAGTCCATGGATTGACGATCATTGCCGCACAGACGTCGGCAGAAACAGACCTGCAAACATGTTCGCACGATCAGTATAATAAAGAAAACCCCACAACAAGCCTACAATCAAGAGCTCTGATCCCAAATATCCCAAAGCCCAATCCGAACTTGGGAATCGGGTAGAAGGTTGCTCGTCGACTTTAGGAAAAACCCGGAAGTGCCCTCGCGCCTTCTTCTCGTCTGTCGCCTGAACCCAGCGGACGGCGAAGACGGCTGGCTCCTTCTCGGGGTAGCCCTTCTGCTTCACCGAGTCCTCTTCCGACAAATGTGCAAATCTATGTAAGCGGATGATCCAAATACTCACACCAGGCAACCTTGAAAGCAGACTTCGGGCCTTCATCCGACGCCCCCTTCCGCCTTCCCCAAACCACTGTGGTTTAACTGAGGTGTGCCACTTCTGTAGTGCATACATCGGCGTCACCAGGGTTTTGGATCAGATCGTGCATAATCCTGAAGAGTTTTTCAGATGACTTTCGTTCGCACCACAAGGGTTGGCATGTTGGGATATCAGTGTGGGGTGTATTCTCTCACACCGTGGCTCAAAGACAGCGAAAGAACACGAGTTAGACAACACAAGAGACAGAGAGAGAGAGAGAGCAACAGAGATTGGAGATGTACATATAATGCAATAACGAAAGTACCTGTGCATAACTACCTGTTCGTCGAATTGCATAGATCTATGTGTAATTGTACTCATGCAAATTGAATCAGTTTACGTCTTGATGCTCAGCTCTTCGTCTAGCTGTTTTTATGTACGCATACATTGCATGCATCCACACATAAGCAGGTCAGAGACCCAATGCGCAAAGCTTGCCACTTTCGGAATGAAGTCCTTGAACGACTTGGAGTAGTCCGTCTGAGCTGTGACTTCTTCGTCCTTGCGCACATCGTATTCAAGGCGTTGCTAGCCGTTGGAGAAAAGGTTTCCACGTCCGACAAGCTACAGACCGAGATCCCATTCTTTCTTTGGAGTCGTCGCCTGCCCCTCCTCAGTCTGAAACCGAACTTTCGTTCGCTCTCTGTCATTAGTGCCGTGATTGCGTATACTCGACAGCTGCAGTGTTACTTTTGCAGAGACTATGCCTTGTACTAGCGCTGAGCCGTAAGCCCTAAGCCCTACGCTTATCGGACTCCTTCCAGTTTGTCAAGCAGCCTGGTCTCCCGAAAGACAAGCCTGCCAAACCTTCGCAACGGTCCAGCCAATACCCGCAGTGCCTAGCTGCACAGAAATACACTGTGCAAGCACACCTTGCCGTAGGCAACATACCGTACCACGCCTGCATGGGCAGCTACATGCAGCCGCCAAAACGAACTTGCTATGAAAAATCGAACCTGCAATCATACAGTGCAATGCCTCACATGTGTATTTTGGCCCTACATTATATGAAAACATGGTGACGTTTATTGGTGCTGGGAAACCGCTTCGACTGCTTCCCAGGGTCTTTGGCCGTTTTGAGCTTCGACTGCTGCTGACGATCAACGCCAGCACGATGCTCGAAGCCTTCAAAGTAGGTCATGATGACTCGCCTCAGCTGTTTTGAGAACTATTTGGTCGCTGCGTGTGGGCGGCGAATGACACCAGAGCAGTTTGAAACACATTAAAACCTAAAACCCTCAACACCCACACCCCCTAGACTCAAAGGTATCTTTGAGCTTACGAAGTCCGAGAAGCGGGCAGAGAAAGAACAAAGTCACACTCAAGTCCCAAACCCAAAGACATTATTGACGTTTGGCTGAGTGGCCCATCGGAGTGCTTTGTGCTCGGATCGCCTGGGCCGGCAGTGCTTCAACCGGATACAGAGTTTGGGCGTGCGGTCCCTTCAGTTCGATAGTTTGTGCTATGCCTGCAGGTTTGGGCAGTTTCGACTTCCGAAATCAGGGTTTGGGGTGCCAGATAAACGCCATGACGTAGAGATTGGAGAGTGATTGGAGTTTCGGTTTCTGTGTCGCAGTGTTTTAAGCTGATAGGGACCTTTAAGGCTTCGGCCGCTTTGGGGCAGGGCTTGGCCCACACATCCGGCGCTTTGCGAGGTGTTAAACTGACTTTTCCAGGCTCCGAATAATTACGGCTTACATATCGTGATATCGATGGACGTGCTGGTGGCGATCCTGTGATGGTGATTGCAGCGTGGGGCTTGCGACTGTGTGCCCTTGTGATCTGCCCGCGGCTGCTCCGGGTCTCCCGCACTGGAAGAAGTAGATGTCTTGCATCTCGTTCCTTCGCTTCCTGCCGAAAGTAAGGATGTTGGCATTATTGTGACTATTTCTTCTGGATGTGGGATCGACGACCATACAAATGCCGTCTAGAGTCTTACACTGGAGACTGTGCAAACAGGGCCATGCCATCAAAGGCACGCGACCGCCGGTTATAGGTGCTGCAAGGAGCACGCACGGAATCTCGACATAACATCAAGGGTTTTGCAGTTTTGCATACGAGGATTTCGCACAAAGAAAGCCAAACCCATTCAACCTCTACAAAGAATTGGCTCGAACGGCGGGTGCCAGAAAGCAGCATAACTACTTAGTTGTGAACTGGCGAACCAAATCGTAAAAGCCGGGAAACACTGGCCCAAAGCCTTGCTTCACACAGATTCAGATTCGGAAGGATTGGACTTCCGCCCTTCAGCCCACATCCGCCGAACAAACAACTCAGACCTTATGTGTTGGCACCATACAGCTCCTGGCCCTACACTGCTAAACATACGTTCATTAACCAATACCCAACAACCAGTCTGAATGTTTCATCTCAACCTTGCCCCAGCTCTTTTGTATGAAGTGCAGCTGCAAGTTCAGTTTCCGGCTGGTCCTGAGATCTGATAGTCCGAAGCTACCCGCTGAATAGGCCCTGGACCGGACCATAAATCTACAACTCCCACGCAGGGCCTCGGCTGCTTTTCCGCCTGCCGGGCCTCTGCCTCTGATTGGCTGCGGTTGTGATGTTAGGAATTGCAGCTTCGAGATTTAAGAGGATTTTCAGAACGAGCTTTGAGCGCTTCGCATGCAGGGCTTACGTAGGTTTTGTGGCGTTGGCCAAGAGTTTGTCGATCTGCATGAAGACTCAATGCTGCTACAGAGTGAGTGAAGGAATGAATTTACCAGCAGCTTCAATGAACGCACAGGTGCACGGACTCAGAAATTTGCAATAGTTTGGATGACATGGGCAGGGATGAATCCGTGGCCACGTGAAAAGAGTTTTGCCACACAGGTGAACTTGTCGCCGCAGCAGGTGGCGGTTTGATGTTGGGACCAATATAAGATACGGCATGAAGAATGTGACGCAGGTCCAAGCGTGCGTGTATACATACATATAGAAGCATATGTACAAGTAGATCGGTAGATAGATAGATGGATAGGTAGGTAGTCAGGTTAGGTAGGTAGATAGGTAGGTAAGAAGGTAGGTAGATAGATAGCTATAAAAGTAGATAAGCCGCGCACACATACGTACATGCATGCATACATACATACGTGCACACTTACATGCACTCACACAGGGAGACATGCACACATGCGCACATCCATCCATCCATCCATCCATCCATCAATCCATGCAATCATTGTACACAATACACTACATTAAATTACACTACACTGCATGTATAACATTACATTGCATTGCAATGCTTTGCACTACATTCTATGGCATTACATGACATGCGTATGTACACGCGTACATACATACATGCATACATGCGTACATACGTACATACGTAGTACATACATACAACGTACATACATACATACATACATAAATATACATACATACTTGTTGACTTTGAGGGCGCTGCTCGAGTCGTCAAGCTTAGCGTAGCTACCGAGACAGATGCATTGCATCCGGCCATTCTGGATGGCATGCCTTTGGCATTCCCCGTAAGCGGGCAGTGCTCTGAGCCGCAGCTCCCGAGAGCAATGCGAGGGATATAACAGAACCTAAGCGACGATGTCATTATCAAGGACATAGAAAAGAAGATAGCTACTGCGATTGAATCGCTGAACAGTCGAGGCATCAGAAAGATAGGCAGCAGGCGTATTGTCATCTGTAAGATGGGAGCGGCAGCTCTGGTGATCATACAAAATCGCTTGGTAATGGCCAGAGGTCACTTGTGTACCCAGATGGATACAAATGGCTTGCAGTCGANGGCGTATTGTCATCTGTAAGATGGGAGCGGCAGCTCTGGTGATCATACAAAATCGCTTGGTAATGGCCAGAGGTCACTTGTGTACCCAGATGGATACAAATGGCTTGCAGTCGAAAGTATAACAGCTGAGTGTGAGTGGTATGCGGGTCGACGAAAACCGGAACAGCAACCCGAGACTGATGCTCTATAAAGTCCTCTCTCTTGCTGCAGTCATCACGGTAGCGGGCCAGTTGTATCACAACAAGCTCAGTCCGTCCATTAAGAGCTCGAATCCCAGCCTGTGTATGCCACGCGTTGAGTAGAGACTGTACATCATGTCGAGAATCAGAGCTGAGGGGAAGGCAGATCACAGGCGAGCAACCCGCCTCTTCCACATGAATACGCCTGTCATCAGTGGTGCGAGCTTGCCAGTAAATATCCGGAGCAGGGTAGAGCATGCGTCGGTGCAGATACTGTACAAATTCAGCCGCATCGTGCTGCCTGTGAGGCGATTCCCACTCCTGCATGAGGGTGCGCCAAGTTGGATGCGAGTACAGAAGTTGCAAGGTTGGACATTGGAGGATGCGCCTGAGGCCCATCGCGATCCACTCCGGAACCTGAGTGGAGGAAGTGGGACATACGGCCAGGCACCAAAGCCAGGATGACACAACAGAATGCATATAGCACAAATTGGACGGGTTGCGAAGCCTTAGCTGAAGGATGCAGAAGCGAGTTGACTCTGGATGTAATTCGCCAGCGGGGAGCGCTGCAGGCGGTCCTGCCGAAGATTCATGCCAAAAGCCTGGGTGATGGCCGATTGACTCAGGCGATGCATGGTATCGAAGGTCTCGTGCGCCAGCTGAATCCGAAGCCCAACATCCATAACCAGGATAATAACTGGAGCATCTCCCGTCTCCATGAGGTTCCTTCTGGCATGGAACCGATGAAGGACTCCCGGCTGAGAAATTAGGAAGAGAAGACGGTCCAGGAGTCGGACGGCCTCCGGATGTGGGATCGGGTCGTTCTCCTCGTTGACGAAGTGCTTATGCTCCTTGTTGTCCCACTGTAGATAGTTCCAGGCTAGCTCTGGCGTCAGCCATCCACGCTCGATGGCCTGAGTCTTCTGACTCTCGTCCTGGACCGCAAGGGTGATTCGATTCTTCACCTCGCTGAACAACGCGTGGGCAAGAGCCTGCCTCAAGGCCATCGTGGCCTGGCCCTTCTCTCGAAGATCCTTCCATGCCTTGGCAACCTTCCAGAGACGTGTCGGCATGCCATCTGGATTGTTGTTGCAGAAGAGGATGTAGCGNCATCGTGGCCTGGCCCTTCTCTCGAAGACCCTTCCATGCCTTGGCAACCTTCCAGAGACGTGTCGGCATGCCATCTGGATTGTTGTTGCAGAAGAGGATGTAGCGGGTGTCGAGGGCCTGCAGGTTCACCGGGTGTCTTCGTGACGAAGAAGAAGGCGACAGACACTCTGAAGCAGACTGTGCATCTGTCGCAGCTCGGCCTCGAGGTTGCGAGGATTGGCACGGCGCGCCGGCTGGTTTCGGTTTGGGTTGAATCCAGGCTCGAAGCGTCGCTTGTGGTCGCCTTTGTTCTCGCCCTTCCCCTTATCGAGCCCGCTTTCCCTTGATTTGGGCCCTTCTGAGTCTTTGCCGGCCTTTCCTCCAGAGGATGAGAGGTGCACATCGGCTCCTGCTCGATCTCCATGTTCTTGTCCTCCTGTTCTGCTGCGGCGCCTGGATCTGACATAACTCCGCAGTATATGCGCATCTCCTCTGCCGGCGTCAGCTGCTTCTGAGCCGNCATCGGCTCCTGCTCGATCTCCATGTTCTTGTCCTCCTGTTCTGCTGCGGCGCCTGGATCTGACATAACTCCGCAGTATATGCGCATCTCCTCTGCCGGCGTCAGCTGCTTCTGAGCCGGGGGAGTGCCACGACCACCCAGAAAAGAAGGAGGCTCTGCGAACGTCATCAAGAGACGGCTCTCCTGCAGACACACGGTCAGGATGAAGAATGTGCTCGAGAAGCATGCATATGCATGGTACAAGACAGCTGCGCCGCATATGGGCATCTCGCCTCTTGTAGGACTTGCCGCACCACACACAGGGGGACGGAGTGGAAAGCTTACGAACACGGGCTTCGCAGACGTGAAGAGCTGTGCTGTACTGAGCATGCTTGGCAAGAATGTGTGACTTGATGTAAGTGGAGCTGATGACAAATTTGTCACAAAGCGGGCAGTGATGCTCAAGCTTTTCGCGCACAATGGACGAGGTCACCAGCCGGTACCAAGGCTGATCCCGAAGAACATGTATGATTTCTGGCATTTCAATGAGCGGAAGATTGTCTGCAGCCGCTGGCCTGGTATGGAGGAACTGGTCTCCATGCTTATCACGATGTTTGCAGATCCCCTCACATTGTGCATAAGCGACATGTAAGTTAAATTCCGGCCAGCCCCAGAATTCATGTTTGCAGAAGATACATTTGGGCAGTCCCGCCTCAGAGAAAAGAGTATAATCCGCAACAACATGCTTCTGCCAGTCTGGGCGAGTGCTGATTTTGTGTGCCTTCGCCATATGCTTATGAAAGGAAGGAAGATCGCTGTACATGACTCCACACTCCGGGCAAGGGTGCCCGGTCGGCTGAAGGCAATCAACTGAGACCAGGCGGGGTTTGTCAGGGGTGGAAGGAAGCCGTAAGTAGCTAGTGACAGCGGTCTGCGTATACTGCAACCACTCTAGAACTCGAGGAGGCTGTAAAGACCCCTGTGCTTGGACGGTACTGATCTCTCGTGTGATATCAGACGCGAAGATCAGGGCAGGGGCGGTGACACTTGTTTTGGCAAAGATCTCAGCATTAGTCTCGCGAGTGTAATAGCTGTGACTGCGAGTGATAGTACGCAGCTGCTTGGCTACGAGACTGGTACAGTCGCGCAAGATTTCTGCCGTGAGACCAGATGTGGCTAGCCCATAGGATAGCACAGGCCACACCAGTGACTGCCACAGCCTAATTCGCATGGAATGAGACAGCGCACGACGGTCCTTGAGAACATGAGCGAGTCGCGCAAAGGTGCTAATCGCTTTGTCCTTGCGATGCTGATACGGTTTCTGCTCAAATCTGCGATACGACAGCATAATACCCAGGTAGGGGTGGGACTGACGGAGCGGAAGTTTCCATCTCCCAGCGATGATGCCTTTGCCAGAGGGCAGTTTGCATGTGATGCCTTTCAAGATCTGACTCGCCTTGGATCCTCGAACTTCAAGGAGAAAAACAGATTTGTCCGCGCTGACATCAAGCTCACATGCCTGGAGCGTGTCCAGGATGCAGGCGGCCTCTCGAAGGCCTTTGCGTAGGTCTGCGACTGATTTTATTATCAGCTGCAGAGATGATCATCGGCGTATAACGACAGCCCCTCTCGAACGAGGGCAGCGCTAGTGCACTGCTCAATCAGATGGATGATGTGTCCTGAAGCCAATGCCCACAATTGTGGTGCTAAGGGACAGCCTTGTCTTATACTTATACCCCTGCCTGCCAGTACTTCCACCTGGCAGTCACGAAGACAAAACTTCACCTGTCGGTGAAGCTCGACTATGCACGTGACGAGATCGCAAGGTACGGAGGCTTCGGCAAGAGCTTGGAGCAGCACAGACTCAGGCAAGGTGTCGAATGCCCTTGACAGATCAACACTCAATGTGAGGCCACCTGCCAGTTGCAGCGATTTGTGACCCTCCTTGAGCCGATGTATAGTGTGAGACTGGCCTTGCAGAAGATTACGTACACATTGACAGTGTGAAATAATTCTGCCAACGGCGCTGCCGGTGGCTCTGCCTTCGAGATAGGCAAATTGTGGGTCTGAGGCAAGGTAGGCTTCAGTGTACGGCTGCAAACGACGTGCGAGGATCACCCCAAGGGCCTTGGAGACTGGATCAAGTAAGCTGATAGGACGAAGAGCGCCGGGAGTGGTAGGCGCTTTATTAGGTTTCGGTAGAAGCGCAAGGTGCGCTTCTGTCCATTCTGGCTCAAACCAGACAGGGCCTGGGCTGAATAGATCTGCGGCAGTGAGGGTATCAGCAAGTATATCTGAGGTTGTTTGCCACAGGATCGCAGGGGAGTAGTGTGCCGGTACAGCTTTACGAGAGGCAGTAGCAGACAGTGCATTGTGCCACTCAGACCAGGAGATATTTAGACCCCAGGTAAGGGCCCCTTTGTGCAACTTCCGGGGATTGGTAGAGCTGTTCGAAGAAAGTCTGATACGCTTGTCGTGTACCATCCTTGTCAAGGAGCTGTCCCGATACGTCTCGTAGCTGAACTGTAATCTTCCTGGTCTTGGGAGCAAATCGCTTGGCAGCTTTGTGGACTCTCGACATGAGAGAGCCAAAGCCAGGTTGATCAATCTCTTGTAGGAACGTGCGCAGCGCATGGCGCTTGCGTTCCCGGGCCTGTTTGGTGATGGCCTTCTGTAACTTCTGCAGACGGATAACCTGTACCCATTGTTTCCAAAGCAGTGCGGCGGTGACATTAGCAGTGGAAAGGCTTTTGAGTGAACGACGCAGCTGCCACATCTGCTGGATTTGTGCCGGCCATTGCATATCTGTGCGGTCAGGAGGCGATTGTGCAACCGGTGCAACGATTTCCCAGGCACGTGCGAGCTTATCGTTGAGACAGGAGGGGCCTGGGTCTGCTGCAAGGGCACTCGCGACTTGGGCTCGGAACGCTTGTGCCAGACCTGGCGTTGCAGCTATGGCAGTGTGTGCTTGTTGCATAGTGGGTACCTTGGGTCCGGGCAGCGGCTTCGTGTGTGGAACACGGGGCCAGGGAATACTGCCTAGGATGGGGATGTGTTGCATGCCTTGGGGCATGAGCAGGGGTGAATGACGGACTGGGTACGCCTGCTTGCTGATGGCGTCAGTCTGAGCAGTGCGTTGGAAGGCATAGTCAATCAGAGTGCCCTGTTTGGATTGTGGCGATAACATGAAGGTGCGGCTGTTGGGTCCGTGTCTTTTCCATGTATTGAGGCTGACTAGGTCAAAGTCTGTCAAGAGCTGCAAGTGAAGCTGCCAATCGGTCTGTATAGGGTTAAGGGAGCCTTCTGGAACACCTGTGCCGATGCGACCCGGAGTCGGTGAGAGAGAGGTGTTAAGGTCACCCAGAACCAGTAGACCGTTTCGGAGAGGACCAGGAGTTTGTCTCAGGGCTCGACGCAGCTGGTCGACATACTTTTCTCTCCGAAGAAGAAGAGTAGCCTGTGAGTCCGCAGCTTCACGATCACTCTTGAGAAGAGCCATACACACATAGACAGTCCAGAGGGGGTTCAGCTTCCAGCCGCACTCGGAGAAGCCTGCCTGCCACCAGGGTTTCATGCTTGATGTTGCGAGGAGCTGCAAACACGTGTGGAATGATGACAAGAATGCCTGCTGATCTGGCTTTGCCAGAGCCGGTGTGGATAAAGGATAGTCCACCGCGCTGGCTCGGCTCATACCATTCTTGATTGTCCTGCCANGCTGATCTGGCTTTGCCAGAGCCGGTGTGGATAAAGGATAGTCCACCGCGCTGGCTCGGCTCATACCATTCTTGATTGTCCTGCCAAAAAGTTTCGGTAAGGACTAATATCGTAGGAGGGTGAGTGGCAATCCAATGCCGAATTTCCTGAAAGCGGCTGGCTGTAAGGCCGCCGCAATTCCAGAATTGATATCTGATGCGGTCCTGAGAGCGGACATTGTGTGCCGACTGTAGTGATCTGGAAGGATTCGCAGTGAGACCAAGTTGTTCAGCGGTGAAAGTACGGCCTCTGTATTGTGTCTGACCTTGAGTGGCTGCTCGTCGCAATGCTCGCCGGTAGGCCCGCTTACGGATGTCGGAGTAGACCGGAGGAAGGGTAAGCTTCCCATATATGGTTCATCCTAGGAACAGATGAAGGACAGCTAGGGAGGATTCTAGACGCGTGCCGGGCTGCAGAGGCGTCAACCCTCGGCTCAGAGATGGGCGCAGATCGAACCGAGCTGACAAGAAGAAGGGTCAGAAGATTGCGGCTCGGTGGATGTGGTGAGGAGCGAAGTGGCCCATCCCTCCCGGGTTTGGGACCGGGACCAGCGACTGAGACAATATGATTGTGTGTCTGCGGCTGTGTGTGTTTATGATCAGATATTAGCTGCCCGTCACGCGGTGCATTGCACGACAGACAAGATAGGAGTAAGTCTGGGTTCCACCAGGGAGTAGTGCTCAAGCTATGCAAGAGAGATAGGAGCTGAGCATCACTGGAACTGTGAGACATGCTTGAGCATCCGGCGGTATAAGCGCAGCGCTCGAGGTGCGTGTCGGTACCTGAAAAGAGAGATGTGATGTCTGCGGCGGCGTCTGCCCGATCTGAGAGCAGCACGGAGTCTGCTTCCCCATCTGGACAGGTGTTTGCAGAAGTGTCTGCCTGGACAGCATAGAAACTGCTTGCGGGACCGTGAGAACAGGGCAGGGCGGATCTCAGTCGATAGAGCATTCTGCAGATGTCTTCCCTGCTGCTGTAAAGTGGCATGAAACAGATAGTGAGGTCCCGCGCACGCCACGGTCTGAAAGGAACACCTGGGCGTGATGATAGGAAACTGTGTAGCCGATGAGGACAGTGCACTCTTGAAGAATCGAAGTGAGAGAAGCAGCCAGGCACGCATAGATGCACACGAGTCGGAATCTGCGAAGGAGCGTCGAGCGGATGAGGCACTGGTGTCCTCATCTGGAATAAACCAGACGCTAACTCCACTTGGTCGTTGACTGTGATCCAGCAAGTGAGGCGGGATATTGTAGTTGGCATACTCCTCTTGCTGGGGGGTCCGAGAGTGCTCCTGCCCATCTGGCTCTGTCTTTCTCCGTTTCGACTCAGTCAAAACTGTCTTGGGCCCTGCCTTCTTGCGCATGCTTCCGGCGATGGACCTCCCGAACTTTGTTCTTGGTCTTTTTGCCCTGAGGAGGACCCATCTCTGTCTGGTCGGAGCCTGAGAACGCCTTGTCATCTGCGTCGGTAGAGAGCAGAGAAGCAATAAGGTCCCCAGGAGCACGCGGCGTGGCCAACTGCACCTCATACGCTGGAATTGGAGATTCCTGACGGGGTGCCTCAGGAGCCGGGTCCACTTGGATCACCTCGTGAACGAACTCAACACCCGACTCATCTTGACTGTGGGCGGGACGAACCGGACGCTTCTTCGGGACCGGCTTTGGAGGCAGGACGTCCTTCCCGTCTGACGACGCGCGGCCGACAACCCAGAGGTTGGAGCTGGCGTCTCCTCCTGAGCCTGAGGCATAGAAGCCTTTGAGTCCTTCTGCATGGAGGGCTGCTGCCGGGATGGCAAAGAAGTCGAGGAGGTCGTGGTGCCAGTCCGGTATTTGGGTGTTGGAGCCAGCCTGGTGGACGTGGCCTGAGGAGCTCGACGTCGTCTGGGAAGTGGTGAGCGACCACGAGGATCGATGGGCACTGTCCATTCTTCAAGCCTCTCGTCCTGCCCAACAGCAGTTAGTGGAGGCCTGCTGCCCGAGGCGTTCCGAACCGCCTCGATGTAGGGGCGAAGGAAGACGGTCTTGGGAGGCGGCTTGTGCGTGTTCCACACCATATAGTCGAGGATGCGAAGTTCCGACGGGGAGAGCTGGGTGGTAGTGCCTCCCATGTCATTGCGAGAGCCTCCCATGTCATTGCGAGAGCCTGAGGCAGATTCTCTCCTTGGCTCCTCACCGTCAGTTTCTACCTCGACTTCGACCTCCACCGTCTCATCAGAGGCCGGCGTCTCCACCCGATTCTGCTGCCCAGGCCGCTGAGACTCCCGAAGCTGGCGCTGAGCACGCCCCATAGCGAAAGCAGGGGCATGAGGGACGCGGGCCACTGTCCAGCCAAAGGATGCAAATTGCAAATTGGGCAGAGCTGGGGAAGAATGTAAATAGGTCAGGCTGCAGAACACAACACAGCGCAGGAGAGCTTTGCACACGTGAAAGTACGCGGCTGAGCGCAGAGCTCGGCACATGGATTTGCAGAAGCTGGTGTGGAGCAGGTCCAAAGATGACCTGACAGCAGGCGTGGAGTCAAAAGACGGCTTTCCTTGTGCGTGACTGAGCTGGGTGGAATGCTTAATGACTGCTTGAGATTTTCGCAGCACTCGCCAGGCTAGACCATGTGTCGGGTCTCGGAGATGCAAGTACCAGAATAGATGCCCGTCATGGGAAGGACTCAGACGTTTTGAGAATGACTTGGAGCCGAATACAGGTTGGGACGGACGCAGTCTCGGAGGACCAACTGCACAAGCGACCGGGCACAGAGCGGTCTGAAGTAGCAGTGGACATTGGAGGCGGCACCAACACAGTTGACTGTCCTCGAGGGCTCCTGCTGCGATCAGATGCAGCGTGATGTTCCTGTGGTGTCGAGATAGCTGATGTGGCTGAAGCCTGAGAGGGTCGGGCCTGGGCGGTCTCCAGTCGCCGGGTTCGAGTCCTTAGCGCGGATCTGTCGAGGACGGATCCACTGCACCGGCGGATGGCATGGGTTTGTCTGCGGAGCGAGCAGCCATCCTGTCAATGGTTGAGAAAAGAGTGACGGGAGCCAGGCTAGCCTTGTGAGCCGAGAGCCTTCTGAGGGTAGCACTGAAGGTGAGTGACAGAGGTGTGCTTGAGGCAGTCGCAGAGTGCAAGTTGCGACACAATTGGTTGAATCTGCTTGAAAGCCTGAGCGAAGGGCGAGAAGCCGGAGATGGCGTAACAGTGGCCTGAGTACACAGGCGAACCGTATCACAGCCGAAGAGCAAATGATGGTCACTGAGTGTAGGCAGTGTAATACTGGTCAGGCTAGAGAGCCAACGGCCCAAGTCAGACTGAAGACGTTGCCGTGACCTCAGTGCATCGTTCTTGAACAATCTTAAGCTGGAGATGGATCGTAAAGGTCTTGTCACTGTCAGGCGGGACCGGGATTTCAAGGAGAAAATCCTGGGTGGGATCCGCCCCGGCAGAGCCAGCACTCGTAGAGGTCGGATCATCGGAGTGAATGAGCCGCGGACTTCTGCTCCTTCTCCGTAGTGGAGGGGGGCTGGTGATGACAGTAGCAGTAGGCGTAGTGGGGGCAACTGTGCAGCTCCCCAGCTGAGAAGACTGGCCTTGATTTGTCTGCAACTCCAGTTCTGCTGCACTGTTGACCGAAGGAGCCGCAGGTGCATGTTCGGTCGAGGCCCGCTCGGACTCCATGAGTGCACAGATTGTGGATGCAAGTGGAGACACCGAGGCTTGATCACAGTAAGCTCTGCAGGATGTATGGTGAAGTAGGGATGAGCCAGTGAGGCAGGGTAAGCACCACTAGAGACTCCTGCAGGTGACTGAGGTACCGACCATACAAAATAGATGGGCTGCGGAGGTAGAAGATACCTGGATCGAACCTCAGTGCCGGCAGCTTGGGGGGAAGATCGAGTGCACCAGTCAAAAAGGCAAGTGTGCAAAGGCATCACAGAAGGCAAAGCTTTGCATTCACGGCGTATATGGATCAGGGCGTCGTGGCAAGTCGATCGCCTATGCACAAAAGAGAACAGCCGAGGCCACACTGTACTAGCTGGAGCCTGCCCCCGTATTCCTGGAGGGATCTGGCCTAGCCGTGACCACAATGGAGTATTGTACATTGAGCGGCGGCATGGGTACCGTGAGTGTGCCCGGTTGAGCTCCAGGACGTGCCTTCGGTGGTCCAGCTGTAGGAGTCGGAGCTGCTGTGGTCGAGTGGGGTGCGACAGAAGAGCTCGGCAAAGTATGCCGTCGTTGGTGAGGCCGTCGAGGGAGGCACTGCACTTGCCATAGCCGACACGGAAGCTGGTCGCGGCACAGGAGGCCCAGCCGGGGCACCAGGCGCATTGACCGGCGTCGGGGGAGGCGGACCAGCTGGTCTTCCGGCAGCTGTCGGTGGCCCTGACATCGTAGTCGCCGTCGTTGACCTGTCGACTTGGGCACAGAAGCTGAGCTGTCTTCACTCGACGAGCAGGGCGGGCTGTGGTGCCTTCTCCTTGTCGACCTGGCCTTGGCAACCGCCTCCGCAGGCGTCTTGACCTCAGCACCTTTGCGCTTGACCATGAGCACCAGGGGCCAAGCGAGNGCCTCCGCAGGCGTCTTGACCTCAGCACCTTTGCGCTTGACCATGAGCACCAGGGGCCAAGCGAGAGTGATGGCTGCCGAGGGCGGTGTGCAATGCAGTAGCTTATATAAGCCAGATATATTGCGACGCAGAGTGCAAAGATGAGCAGAGCCGCAAGCGACGGTGGACTGCGAACAAGGAGGTGGGCCACTGTGCCATCTGAGGCGAGGACACCTTCAGCCCCGGTCTGGCGAGAGGAAGTGATTGCCACAGCACCTGCCAGGATAGCCGAGCCACAGGGGAATATGTGTCAGTTGCCTGACCGTCTGGTGCAACCAAGCGCAGGACATCAGGCGAGGACACCTCCAGCCTGTCCAAGCAATCCGGAGCATAGCATCGCACAAGCTGTGCTGCGGCTGGGCACCGGACTGCAGGCGAGGACTCCTCAAGCCTGGGCCAGTCGTGTATAGGAGTTGCACAGAATAGAGGGATCCACGTAAGTTGCGGGCTGAGCGAAGAGAGGGCCAGCAGAGTCCAACTATTCCTAGCAGGCGGCCTTGAGCTAGCATACCCCTGGGAGCAGCCTCGATCAGCAAGCCATGCAGGACAGACACACAGAAGTTGCACGGAAGACAGTTGTTTACCCCGGTGCAGCAGTGTCCGTGTGCAAGGTAGTCCAGGACAATTGGTGTTGGCGTCGGAGTCAATCCATAGTTTCCAGATCGATGTGGCGCGCCATGGGCCTGAGAGAGAGTGGAACTGTGATGGGCTGATCCCTGTCGGGTTTATCTGAGTGAGGGGCTTCTGGGGGAAGTCATAAGGATTAGCAGGTGTCATCGGCAGCGGCGGCAGGAACGTGGTGCTCTGTCTCTCCAGAGTAAACATGTGCTTCGCCAGCGGTTGCAGCTTAAACCTGTCACTGATCTTCGGAAGGAGGCCATGGGTTGCAGTAACGCTGCAAGAGCACGCACCTGAAGCCAGCATTGGATGCAGGCGCGATGGAAGCAGTGAGCTTGAAAAGTTATGAGCCCAATTGATCTGCCACGTGGCAAACAACCTAATAGTGGGAGAGCCTGTGAGGCGAACCCGACCAGGTGTATCCAGATACAAATCTGCACCCAACGCATCCACAGAATATCGCTTTGTAGAGTTCTGATACAAGAGGTCAGCCGGCAAAGCAGTCCTACCTGACGCGATGGTCGGTGCTGGACTGCCCTGTGGAGGGAGACCACTGGTGACAGAAAACAAATGGATAGTCCAGACAGCATACCAAAAGAATCTCAGGCCTTGACCAGTTTGAATCTTGTTCCGTGGACTCGCGATCAAAGGCATCCATCGCGGCAGAACCCAGAACACCGCACCCCGAAGGAGAGAGAACCCCAGCCAGAGCAGAGGAACACACACCCCTACGGGGACCCGCAGACACACTTGTGTGTATCGCTGTGAGCCTTATACATACATACATACATACATACATACATACATACATGCATACATGCATACATACATGCATACATGCATACATGCATACATGCATACATGCATACATACATAAATACATACATACATACATACATGCATACATACATGCATACATGCATACATGCATACATGCATACATGCATACATGCATACATGCATACATGCATACATGCATACATACATACATACATACATACAATTTACATTCATACATATTACGTACGTTACATACATTACATTACAAACATACATACATGCATACATACATACATACATACATGCATACCCGCCTGCCGGCCTACCTACATACATATTCATACATGCATAGAAGGTATGTACATTGATGAATCAATGGTACATACATGGATAGCTAAATGCACATTTACATTGTTACATACTTGACGGCAGAGCGGACGAAAGCTAGGGTGAGGGAAGTGGCAACTGTGCATTGCAAATGCCAGCAGCTGCTGCCAAGCGAGTGCTCCTTGTGTGCTGTGTTGCGAGCTGGTTCATACAACCTAAGCCGTGTAAGCCTTCCTCAATACAAGAAATAGATGGCAACTCTGAAATGCAAAACCCGGTCGATGCTTGTGACAACGAGTTTGAAACAAGCCTGTGGTGAACATATGTGAACATGAAGCAGTCTTGCCCAATATGGCTGTCTGCAGTTGTGCAAATGTACGCTGCGGCCATGTGGCCGACTGATAGCAGTCAGCTGTCGTCTCCAGGTAGTGGCGCCCTCTTAATCGAGAGAGCGGCCTCCTAGCTGATTGACCCCCGCCCCCTTATGCCGACGCATAGATCCATGGTGCATTAGGAGCTAGGGCCCGCTGACGTCTTGTTTGACCCAAACCGAATCCGTAAACAACACCTACTTCAAGCTGCAAAGGAGCTAGCTTTCGTGAAATACAACAACATCACCACCACCACCACCAACAACAACAACAACAACAACCCCACCAGCAGCAGCAGCAACAATAACATACCAACATACCAACATACATACATACATACATACATACTTACTTACTTACTTACATGCTTACATACATACATACATACATACATATAGTTTGGCTTGCATATGCAAGCGTGCATGTATACACACATACATACATACATACATACAGACATACAGACATACATACATACATGCATACGTCCATGCATGCATGCATGCAGGCATGCATTCGAATATGTCACCGAGAGTATTGCAGTCAGCTACAAAGTTGCGACTTGAACATCTCGTCCCCGCCCCGACCGAGATGTTTGGACATGTACCGTGCGGTCGTGCGGCCTTCTGCTGGGCCACCTCCGGGCCAATGTGACGCAACGCGAAGCCACGGAACAGGCGAGGGTCCTTCCCCAAATCCCGAAAGTCGAGCCCTGAAGCTAGAAAGCTTCAGGGCTCTGAGGTCTGAGGTCTCATGGGCTTAAAGCTATGGGCTATGGGGATAAGTTAGTCGGGGTTATGAAGAGTTGGAACAGTCTGGGGTGACCGTGGTAGAACTGAATTCTGAATTGACAAATGGTCACGAACAAACACTATCAGGCTTTATGATTTAATAATTTGTAAGACTCCTGGTGCGACAATAGAACTGGGAGGATCAGCCGCGAGCTGTCTACCGATCCTTTCATGCCTCAGGCCTTTCTACAAAGACTGCTGGGGAGCACAGATACTAGCCCATAATGCGAGGGTTAATTCGAACATGCTGAGCCCCGAATGACGGCCAGGATCTTTGGATGCTGGGTTACAAGAACCGAAGTCCACAACACCTCAACGAAATATGCCCTTCAGATGTGCCGAATGGTGAGAGCAGTTCCCTTATGTCTAGTTCAAGCCTTGACCTCGTGGAGCCTGATTAAACCCAACACAACCCATGGCTGTCGGGCCGAAAGCTCCTCTTGGCCGGTCTCCGCCTGCGCCAAACGTGCTCTGAAAGTGCAGTTCGTGGCTGCAGTTTTCTTCTCTGCTTCAACGGGAGTGTGAACGTGAGGCGTGGTCTGGCCTCCTGCGTCGAGTTCAACCTATAGACCCGATTCCGACTCCACATTGAGATTCCCACACCGCAGTGGGGTTCTGAGGGTGAAGGGCTCAGGATTTCAAAGCTGTGGGTTCTTTCAACCTTGTGGGGTTCGGAGCTTAGGCTTTCAGGGGTTTGGATGTCAAGTTCCTGACCCCGGCAATGAACTCCAAGTCCCAGACCTCACGTTCGAAGGCAAGCGATGCAAGCCCTGAGGAGGTCAACAAAAAGGCTTTTTGCGGCGCTGCTTTCTCAGGCCGAGAATCCCAAACCCACAGCTGAACTGAATCACTCGGCCGAGGCAGAGCTTCAGCCTTCAGCCCTTGTGTTTAAGACAAAGCATGGAAAGTTTAAGGTGACTTGCAGATCAGAGTTCAAGTTGCTGTCTTTCGAGTTGTTAAGTATAGCCTCAATGTTCGTTCGATGGCTTACTTCTTCTCGTTTGCACTTCCAGTACTGCAGCACTTTTCCCCTGCTGTTTCGAAGATTCCTTTGCGCTTCCTCAGGACCCGGATCGAACCCCAAAGGAACTAATAACAACCTCGAAAAATGCTCGTAGGTTGGGAAGATGAGCAATGAGCCCGGGCGTCACAGAGATTGGGGACACCTTGGAGCCTCCCACGCTATCTGGCTACTTGGCTACTTGGCTTGATGGGGCCATGCAGCATAGTTTGGCGTTTGGCAGGCTCAGGTTTGAGGGTCCAGGACCCGAGGCTGAGTTCACTTGGGCTTCTTGCACTTTTATCCTTGACGAGGCACTCGATTTCGGGTTCGGTGTCAAACATGTCAGTGCTATGGCCTTAGGATTTCTGGTCGTGACTTTCACTGTCCAGTGAAGCAGGAGGTGAGGGGCTGTGGATCTTATACACTCATGAGCAGAATCATTATCAAAGTAGGCCCAACAGAAATCGGATCCAGGGACGGGAGCTTAATGTTGTGGGAAGCTTGGATTGGGGTGCAGCCCGCGAGGTTTCCGTCGCTCGTACCATTCTTCCGAGTGAGACACTGTCTCCTGCGAGACCACTGACTCTGCATGAGAGAATCACGCAGTATCGCGCTAGTGTTCACCATTATATGCCTTAATGCATAAACCCCATCTACTCCCAAACGTAGACTTCAAAACATTCACTCGGGAACCACCCGAAGTAGTGGCCATCGCAAATTGTAAGACGCTATGTCCAGGAGCAGGCTTCTGTAATGTGCTGATTCATTGTGCTGTAGAGTTGGGGTACTACAGTACACTGGACTTATCACATAATTAATGGGTGGCATCCTCCTTGAGGCTTGTGGTTGGCAGATCACATCACAAGACGAAATCACATGTGAACAGCCTCTAGGTCTGCCCAGCAAACAAGAGATTGAGTCATATTGAGCTTAAACGTACACCCTGTGTTCTCAACCTGCATCATTGCATTTTGGTACTTTCCCCCGACGTTGAGGAATGGGGGGGCTATGAAAAGGTGGCCATGCTCCGGTTGCCCAGAGCAGGACTGGGGCACACGACGATCGAAATGTCAAACCTGAGAGTGAAAACACGACAATTTGGTAGTAGCATAAGGACAACATGAGGCGAATGTCTGAGATTCGGGTTGTAAGTGCGGGACCCGAACCCTAAAAAAAACACCCAAATTCAAGACGCTCCACCAACACCCCAACCACCCGAAACCCTGAAAGACCGAAGCCCATCTCAAGACCACACTGAGCAGTGGCCTGTTTATGGTTGCATTGGGTGAAACCATGTCTGAGCCGGTTGAGGGGTCAAGCAATCAAGCGCATGCAGTTGAGGCTTGTCGGGCCCCAATGTTCGGCTGATGATTTACGGATCGGGAATGCAGAAGGTTCATGTGGGTTACCATGGAGGGTTGGGCGGGCTTTCTCCCTGCTCAGGATACCAGTCCTGCCACAAGCTTGCATGTCGAATTGGGTACCGTAGACTTTAGGCTTTGGACCATATATGACCCTGACCATAGCCCAGGCAGGAAGCAAGCTTCGATCGTCTTGATCGGAAGCGGTGTGAGACCAACATTTTACGACCGGGGCCAAGCTGACGACGACCTACTTTTTTTTGGCGCGGACTGTGTCAGAGGTTCATCATAAGCAAACCCCAACGCTTAGATCTTGTGGGACCATGCCGCATTGAAACAAAAAACCCGAAACCCTAGAGCCCTACGGAGCCTACATTTAACTACGTTCGCTGCCCTGCGGAAAATGGGTCAGCGGCGTTGGCCGGGCCGCGGTGCAGGCCGCAAGACACCTGCTCAGCAAAGAATCTCGGGGGTGAAGGCTGAGGTTGAGCATGCACTCTACACCCGCATGGTACGACAATGCAACTGCTTATGAAGTTGATTCAACTTCCAGGCCTTGGATGACGTGGATGACGCCGTTGGAACAAAAGATGTCCTTTGCAACAAGAGTGGGCCTTCTGCACTGCGACAGGAAATCATGGAGGTATGCATGTGGGCTTGGGAGCAGGAGGTTACCCAACATTCAGCGTTTATTTAATGTCCTGGAGTTCTTTGATTCTTTGAGTCTGGCTGGAGATATCGAGAAATAAGCATGTGTTTGCGTGGATCTCGTAGACTCTCAATTCGAAAGTTTCGGGTTTCAGGCTCTTGCGGTGCGGGTGCCGTAGTATACAGCGAGTACATGCGAGTACTGCGTCCATGTGGAGGAACCAAGCTTGGGAAGTCGAAACCAGGATTTCTGAGTCGGATAAGGGTTTCCGCCCAGGGGGTGCTGTGACTGGATGCTTCTTCATCTTACGGGCTGGGGAAAGCCTGTGAGCACTGTTAATGCACCGGTCAATTTCAAGTCCCAACGCAGATGGTCGACATTCAGCAGTCCACAACTTTACCGAAACCATGAAATTGAATTCAATCGCCTGCTGGGGTGTGCTTTTGAAACGGAAGAGTTTTCTCTATCCTGGCTCAGTAGATGCAGTCTGCAGAACTCAAAGCCTGGGACATGATTACACGGCATAGGGCTTAAGATCATCAGCTGATCATCAAACCGAAGCCCCAAACGCTGCACAGAATAATCGAATGCAGCGGGATTACGATCCCGTCGGGCACACCTTGAAGAACATGGTGTGCAATAACCCCACTTTTGAACAACCCCTCCCAAGCCCAGAGTTTATTTTAAAGCTTTGTGTTTCTCAAATGGCTGCTATTTATCAGGAACGGCAGGCAGGCACTCGGAACATGGTTTGAGGTCTGGGCTTCAGGGGTGAGAATGCGCCTTAAAACATCGTAAACCCCTTGACTCTAGACTGCGTATGTTCCTCATCCAGTCGCCCAGCTGCTATCTTTTTCTCTGGGCTTTTTGCACCAAAGAGACCAGCAGCTTTACAAAGTTTTCGTAGCAGCAATCGCCGGAAATCTAAAGCGGATGACTTATGATAGCCCCCATTCATGAAGCAAGCCAAGTGGCCATATGATCCCCTCGGATTTCATTGATGCAGGGGCCGCCGCGGGGCCACTGGGTGAAGGTAACCATCAGAATCTCAGCACAAGCATGTTGGGGATGACAGCTGCTGTAACCAGAATCCCGAGTCTAGCAACCTAGCACAAGCAAGCAATCAAAGGCGCTAATGAGGGCCAGGGTTCAGGGTTTGGGCCTTTGGATGCTTGTGACTTCGGTTTTGGAGTTCGTCAGCTTTGCTGTACAAGTCTTTGGATCGGGGATGGGGACTACCTTCGCTTGCTCATGACGCTGTTGCTCGATTGGCAAGCAGTTTGATTGGACTCTAAGGCATCGCCAAAGTGTTAGGCCAGTCATGCGTCTTGGGCCGGACCACAGGCCTCGACCGATGTTCACTGACTCTATCTATTTATCAGCGCTTAAGGGTGCCTCCTGGATAGGAGTGGGAGAGAGCATCATATCTAGACTCGCTGACAAGCACACTGTTACTCTCTGGAGCTTACTCTGGACTCGCCCCGTGATCCGAGCATTGCCGACGAGCTTCCGTGCCGTCAATAGAGCGCAAGGTTCGGCCCGTGTACAACGCCTTTTAAGCATCTCTGGTTTCCTTTCGGGCTTTTCAGGTCTGGGGCTCAAGGAATCTGTTGAGCCTCCCGACTTCGGATTTAGACGTTTTTGGCAGTGCGGGAAATGCACAATTGAAGTCTTCTTGAGCTCAAGGCCGGCGAAAGCTCTGACTTCTGCTTGCAGAGTTTCGAGTTTACGGTATTTGGGCGCCCTTTTCTAGAGTCTAGAAGTTTCACAAGCAACGGGTGCTACTTAACCCTGCAGTCTGTATTCCAAATCCGAACGAAGAGCTGGACCCTGAAGCGCAAAGTATGCTGCCAGTGTTGGCATCCAAAAGAGCGCTCTTGACGTGAACGTCTGCTGTCATGCACGGACGGCGCATAGCCACCAAACGTGGCTTAAGGTCTCGCGGCACGGGCGCAAATACTTCGATCCATAAACAAAGCGTTTGAAACGTCTTCATAGAAGACCTTCTGAAGTTTGAGGACTTACAGAGAGTTTGGCTTTCAGAAGTTTAAGGCAAGGGTCAGGAAAAGAGAGCAAAGCCCGCAAGTTCAGCCCTCATTTGCACATATTTCGGCCAAGGTGCCTCAAAGGGCACTTTGCCTCATCGTGGCAAAGGCTTGGATTTGGAATGGGGGCTGCAGGGCCCTGTCGCTTAGATGTGTGGGTTTATATCTCCGGGCAAGACAGCGGGCAAAGAAGCAGCAGCGTTCGGGCAGTCATTAGCGCAAGGGATTTACAGACTCAGAGCTCACAGTAAAGCCCTCAGGCTTGTGGCATGGATTCGAAGTGCTGTGCGAGAATTGAATTAACTGATTGGTCCGGCATCTTCTCGTCGAAGCCCCATCACTGAACGTCGTTGCTTCACTATCGCCGCAGAATTTCCGCAATTCAGATGCGGCAGGGACTGCAGAACGAGGCTGCGGGGTTGAAGCTTCGAGGCGAAACTATGCATCGAAGGGCGACTGGTTGCTACGATAGGTGTTTCAGCGTTTTCTTGTCTACCACTGTACAAAAGCTCCTTGTAGTTTAGTAAGCGTTCCCGGCCTCGGACGATGTGGCAGGCCAGCAAGGCTGGCAAGTGTGGCGTCTGCAGCATGTCCTAGCCGGCACCCACCCTTAAAGAGCTTTCTTGTTCGCGCCTCTTCGCTGCATGTGCGCATGCCTCTCAAGTATAGAGCCATTGCATCAGGGCCTTGAGAATATGGGAGCGGGTTTAGTAAAGGCAAAAGCGCAAGTCGCCTGCAGGGAGCCACCGCCAAGGAGGTCCATGAGCTCCATGTCCCGAGGCACGAAAACCTGACGCTAAAGTTTGGGTTCTGCAGACACGGCGTTGCTGCGGTAAATAGAACGGCTAGGACAAGAGCACTTGGTGAGCCGGCTATATGATCAACAGCCCGCAGCTACGAAGGATCTGAAAGCCCGAGGCGCTAAGCCGCAAACCGAAAGCTGGAATCGATTCTTCTGCATTTGGGTGGTAGAACTGCAGGAGGTAGCAGCCACACTTTCTGTGATGGCTTCACGTGCTTGGATGTTTTAATATGAAGCTTTCTTATACTGCGCACGACTGCCAAAGCTTTCCCTTCAAGCATTGAGCTGGTGAGGCTGCCGGCTTTGGGTTTGGGTGGGCTTGGACCAGCTTGGTTGGACCAGCTTGGACACCCCTGAAGATGATTAACAAGACAGACTTAGTCTTAACCAGCACCCAGCTTAACCGCCGTCTGGGGGTTCTCAGAATATATGCATCCACCGTAGTCGGACGTGATGTAGGCCCACAGCTTTGGGCAGCTGTGCTTGGATTCAATCCTAGTTTACCATCAGCCTTACAGCACGAAATGCTTCACCACAATATTTGGGTGGCAGATCAGCTGTGAGATAACGAAACGAAGCATCGTCTCCCATTATCGCCATCATCATCCTCTTCCTCCTCGTCATCATCGACACTGCTACCGCCGCAACCGGTACCGCCTTTTTGACAATCCGCAGAGCTGCTTTCCGATGGCAGCAGGTGAAAACGTGTCGGAATACGATTCCACTTTCTATGGCTGCCATGATGAACAGCCCTCGCATTAACATGCAATAACAGTATTTGGCAGGCTTAGCAATAGCCGTAGCAATAGTGGCGTGATAACAAGGACTGTAGTGCTAGCAGTCGCAGTCGTCCTCGTAGTAGTAGGGGTGAAAGAAAGCACAGATAAAAAGGAGGACGTGACGAACCAAAGGGGCCGCAGCTACTTTGAGTTTTCGAGCTGGTACCACTCCATACTGGTGTTGGTACTGCGCCCATTACTGTTTACCTTCGTCGTTGGCATGGTACAACTCCATCGACCTGCTTTTCTGAAATTCAAGAGTCCCTGTTAAGCGGCTTACGGTTGTCCCAATTTTGTTCAATCCCTTTGGAGCAGCCCACCTTTTTCTCTGAAAACTTGCAATCGTTCGCGAGAGTTCCGCGCCTGCTCCGGTTGCCACTCTGCTTCTCTGACCCCTTCCGAGCAGTCCGTTCCCTTTTCTCTGATGCTCTCGTCCCTTTCAAGCAAGTTGCTCCTTTCTCGTATAATTTCTGGGCCCCTTTCGAGCGGCTCGCAGCTTTTTCTCAGCTTTTCTTGTCCCTTTCGAGCGGCGTATTCCGATGCTGCAGTCCCTTTAAGGTGGTTCGTTCCTGTCTGAAAGTTCTCTGGTCCCTTTCGAGCTCCGCGAATCACTTTCGAGTTTAATGCTCCTCTTTCGTCCAATTCTCCAGGCCCGTTCGAGCGCTTTCCTCATTGGCAAGCTCTCTGATCCCTTTCGTTCGGCTCCTCCGCCTCGTCCTCTCCTCCTCCTCCTCCTAATCACTTCGAGCGGGTTGCACACGTGTCTCCAAGGCTGTAGTGACTGTAGTGCCTTTCGAACGAGTTGTTCCCGTGTCTTAGCTTCTTTCTCTAATTAGTCCCTTTCGAGCGGTTTGCCCATCTTCTCAAGCTCTCTCTTGTCCCTTTCAAGCGATGCATTCCTAATTCTCAATCGCTCCAGCCCTTTCGAGCAGTTTGCTGCTCCCTCTCCGATTCTCAAAATGTTTCGATCGGCTGGTTCCTCGTTCCCAAAATGCTCGATCCGTTGGCTCCCTTTCCTCAGCTTCTCTAATGCCTTCTCTTTTAGTAGCCAGTACGCTTTGGCTACCTAAGATGCCGGTGACGATCCTGGCGCTCGAGAATGGTGGCTTTGCTCCTGGTGCAGACACCAGTGCTGTCGACTCTGGTTTTCATCATGGCAATGGCAGCAGCGGGTGGTCAAGACGAAGACGATGATGATACCGATGATGGGCACGTTGGCTTTTGTATGTTGCGGTTGTTGTTGCTGTTCTCGTTGCAGCTGCTGTGAGTGCTATACCCACAATAGATATAGACACAAACAACAGCAATAGTCAACGCGAGTGCAACGTCGCCATCCGAAAATCCTACACCGACCCGAAGCTCAAAACTTCGACCGCGCGATAAGCAAAACCAGCATAGGCCACACCAAAACCTGCCGCAAACATGCGTGTAAGTATGTATCTTTCTCTGTGCATACATGAATAGATAAATATGAGTGCAATATATAGACATACCGTGAAGACACCAGACAGCTAGTGAGCTCGAGAGAGAGAGAGCGAGAGCGAAGACTGGGAGAGAAAGAGACAAGATAGCAACACATCCATGCTTGTACAAGAAACAGGTTCAAGCCGTACCACCAATCACCTTCATGCTTCGAAGTTCATTAAGGTTTAGCAACGGGTGATGGAGGACCAATCCTCAGACGTTTGCAAGTCATTTCACTTGCACGTCGTGCCCCAAATTCGAAAACACGCCCACCTATATATCCGGCTGGAGCCCAGGGACATTTCGTGCTGTCTGATCTTGGTGCTGGTTCGGATGGGCTTCGGGCAAGGAGGCTTCCACCTACCGCCGACTACCGCGAACAAACGCAAAAGATGAAAGAACCTGTTCCAGGCTCGTGACTGTGAAGGGTCCGTCGGCGCCGCTGAGCGCCGAGGCGACGTCCTCAAAACCTGGCATGCCCACTCAGGTTTGGGGCCAGAGGCGACACAGTCGAAGTGGTCCGGATCACAGGGCTGCTGATGCTGGTGAAGTGGAGCGAACAACACGAATTACAAAGGGGTGTTGGGCTCTGAGTAAGAAACTTGCATAAACCTATACCTGCAATTCAAAGTATAATAACGCAACAGCACAGACGCTGCTGAGACAGAGTACACACGGGTCCGAAGAAGCAGCTGTGGTTACGAACAGTACATGTCGATGACAAGGAAACGATATAATACGAATTATTCAAGCTCCTCTACATGCGTTCCGTAGTGCATACCACCTCTGTTAGACCATCTCCTGAACCCACATGATGCGACCCCGCTGCGGGTCACAAGGTCACCAAAAGATAAGGACGCGTAGTTGCAGGGTCTCGACACCAAAAGACCAAACTGCACAAGCAAAATCATGTTCGTGCACATGACTCTCCTCATGTATCTAGGTGTGTTTGCAATGCAGGTATGCATGTTAAGTGTACATTTTGTGTATATTCATCTATGCGGCATGCGTATATACAGGTATGTATACACACATACATCTATGTCCACATATGCATATACATACATGTGTATGTGTATGAATTTCTATGCGTGTAGGTATGTGTGTGTATGTATATATATATATATATTTATTTATATGTGTGTGTATATATATGTATTTGTCTATGTCTATGCCTATGTATAAGTATATGTATATAATGAAAATAACCGATGGCTGCATGCTTTCGTGTTACAAGGTGCTAAGGCAACCCCCTGAGGGCGTCAAATGCAAGGTAATTATGTGGCTTCAGAGGTGTGTCTGTGTGTGGCTTGGCGTCTTTCTACGCACCAGCCGATTGTCCTCTCAACCATTTTGAGAATTAGGCACAGGTGCCCGCCAGATCCTTTCAATGAAGCTCGTTAAAGCTCAAACTCTCTCAGGGCGAACCCCCAGATCCCAATTTTGGGAGGGGAAACGCCCTCGGACACGTCCCCCACAATGAAGCTCGATAAGCCTCGAAATCTCTCAAACAGGTCCCTGGGATCCTTAAATTTAAGGGGGGGAACCCGCTAGGGCAGGGTTTTCTCAATGAAGCTCGAAACCTTTCAAAACCGCTCTAAACCACACGCGGTTATTCCATGCAGCTGAGGCCCCCTCCCAAGGCGGAGTCTAGTTAGACAACACGTCTTACACGCACTAGACTTGGTATGTGCCTACCCAGCTGCTTCAATGTATGGCTCCAGCTAAGTTCGATTCCACGCAAAATTTGCACGAAATGAGACTACTCGAATGCGCATGCTGGGCCTGGAACAGCTGAGAATCGTTGAGCTGCACTGGGGCCCTGTGGTGCCCATTGAAACTCATTGAGCACCATTGGTTTTCATTGAAGCTCTTTGGGCCTCGATGGCTTTCAATGGGCCCCGATACGGGTCATGCACTTGTCGAGGGGATTCCCTGACAGGGTTCCCTTGGAAGCCTGTAATCGTGTGCGGAAAAAGAAAGCATCAATACAGACAAGCCCTACCAAAACCTCTGCGACCACATCCAAGGAATCCTAAACCCTAAATCCCTGAAGCTCCCCTAAACCCTGTAGCTTTCGTAAGACACTGAAACGGAGTCAAGCCCAGGAGCCCTTAGCACGCGCCAGCAGCTGCCCGAAGAGTCCGAAACCCGGCTCCTTCCATTGGAAATGGGATTTGGGACTGACGACTTACGGTTGAGCTTCTACAAGTAGGATCTTTATTGAGGCTTATCGTTTTGGAGGTGAAAGCCAAGCCTGCCTGCAGAGGTGAAGTTTTAGGCCTGAAGGTTTAGGCTGTAGGATGTTAAATGATTTTAGTCTTAGGGCATAAGGATGTACTTGCGCTTCAGGTCAAGTCTGTTGTCCTGTGTTTGGCTCTGCTGGGTCAGGCTTGCGGCGTTCGAAACTGAAGGTTTAAGGCTTAGGCGAAACTCCGTTCGAGGGTTGAAAGCCTAGGCCTAGGTGTTTGGGTGAGCTTGTTCGAACTTACGTGGATCATCTGAATCTGCTTTCGTGGTTACGAACCCGGTTTGTTGCGAGGAGGCCTCCTGTCACACAAACTCTTGTCGCGCCAGCTTTGCGGGAACCTTTGTCACGCTTACCAGTGCGACATGGGCCTGGTCCTGCAGGGAGTTCTCGCTAAACAGCTCTTGTTGCAAACAGTGTGTCGAGCGCAGGCCACCCTTGTCTGCCCTACGTCAGGGTTTCCTGCAGATTGTAAGACTTTACTTCCTACTTGCGCAGATGCCTTGCTACTTTCAACATCCACAGAGGAAGCCACGCCTCTCCCCAAAAGGAGTTGGCCGCAACAGTACACTGCAATGCCAAGCAAACAGAAAACATGGTGTGGGAAGTGTTGCCGCTTAGCTGATCAGCATGCAGTCAGTTAAGAGAAAGTTGCCTGCAGGTGCGCTTTAGAAGAAAACCTTGGTAAATGCTTGAAACCAGACAGAAGGGATGCTGCCTAGATTGGGTTGCACATGGCTTCGATTAGAATGGGTAGTTCTCCTTAAGCCAGCAAAGCATGCCAACTCCCCACAGCTAAAATCCACGCATGCCCGCCCAAGCAGGCCTCGTTGCAAGTTTGCAGAATCGGCTGGAGCGGTGATGTCTTGGTTTTATGCCTGCTAAACAGGGTAACCGGACATCCGGCTCTTCGGGGAGACGGAACTGCAAACTTTTCGAGCCGAACATGCTGACATGCAGTACTGCAGTATACCAGAATTTCGTTATGCCCGGACTATAGAAAAACAAACTTGTTCATTACACGGCACTGGCACATTATGATCATGATGGTGTACACGAACGGACTATCAAACACCCCAGTCCCTAAACTTTACACTCTTAGCAGGGCTTGGGTCTTCAGGCCCGGGATCCCTAACCCAACCTTTGCTACATGCAACAGGAGAGACCCGATCCCTGGCATTACTAGTGCGCCATGACCGAAAACGACTCTGCTCTATATAACCTATAGCAGTAGCAGTAGCAGTAGCAGTGGCAGTAGCACTGGCAGTGGCAGTGGCAGTACTAGTACTAGTACTGGTACTAGTAGTAGTAGTAGTATTAGTAGTAGTAGTAGTAGTCGTAGTAGTAGTAGTAGTAGCAGTAGCAGTAGTAGTGGTGGTGGCAGAAGTCGGGGCAGGAGTACGAGTAGTAGTGGTCGTCGTCGTGGTGGTGGTGGTGGTAGTAGTGGGTAGTAGCTGCAGAAGTAGTAGCAGTAGTGGTAGTCCTAGTCGCCGGTGTCGTTGCAATCAGACTTCTGGAAATAAAAGACGGAAACTGATGCTGTATTCTTCGTGCGTCCATTTGCATGTGTTCAATGACTGGCCTCTGAGCTCTACTTGCCTCTGTGAAGCCCAAAAACGTGCACGGTGCGTACTTCGGAAAATCGCGGAACCCGCTACAAGGGGCGGTCAAGTTCGGAAGCTGCACCTCTGAACATCTTCTGCAATCGTACAAAAATGCTGTTCACAAAACTCCAGATTTCCCTGCCTGCGATTCAGGGCTCAAGCTATTCACTGCAACAACTTACAACAGCACGGGTCCCCAATCAGGCCCGGGCCTACCCTAAGCCAGAAGGGCACTTGAGGAAATCCCGAGCCCGAATCCGAGTTTCTGCAACAGAGGATCCCTTCTGAGAAACCCTTCGACCGACTGCAATGAGGGTCAAGCTGCACATCCACGAAAGCCAGCTGCAAACCTCGGAGACCTGACCAATGTAGAGTCCAGGGTGCTGTTTCGTTGAGCTGTGATGATGCTGTGCATCTTGCTCGTGTCCACGAAGCAGTGAGTAAATAGGTGAGTGACCGAGTCAGTGAGCCATTTCGGTAAATGATTGAGCAGGCAAGAAGTCTGCACTTCAGCATGTGAATAGATGCGGGAGTATGCTTACACATTTGCATGCGCGTGCGTGCGTGTGCAGGTGTGAATAGTATAGATGCAGATATATGCATGTCGATATTTATGTATGCGTACTAAACACATGCTTCACCACCAACCTGGATTGGTGCATGCATGCACGCAGAACCATTTCCCCGTGATAGTACCCCGCGACCAAATCTCAAATATTGCCCGGCCGAGACTTCGGCTTTTGGATGTGAAAGGGCCGCCAGGACTGCACTAGATTAACTATAGGACCTGCAAAATCACTGTATTAGTCCTATTACTCAAAACGAGGAGGGATAAGAAGTGGAGCTATTTGCGCCACTACCGCTACGTGTGGTACAATACTTGTACCATCCGCAGTGCTAGTGCTCCAACTAGGAGGAGGAGTGAGTGGGTCTTCCAGCCTAGAGTCTGGGCTGAGACGTTACGGGCAGTTAATCGTCAGGGTTGTCACTTTGGACGCGGCAAACCGACCCAATGCCAAGCATTAACTGCATTCTACGCTTGACATACATACGTACAAACATTTGCACACACACACACACACATGCATACATATACAGACTTAAAAGGAGTTACATACATACGTACCTTTATACGAGCATACAACAACATACACACATACGCACGTACCTACGCACGCACGCACGGACTCACCCAGACAGACAGACAGGCAGACAGACAGACAGATAGACAAATATGCACAAACGAACTTACATGACTTACATCCATGCACGAAGGTACATCTATGCATGTGAATATGTATGTACATGCGTATGTACAACCAATGTTTTGCAGGTGCGTGAAGAGGTACGTGCACATGGCGAAGCATGCTTGTCTGAAATCACTGTGCATGGATGCGGGCATGCTCCATCATAGTTCGGCGAAGGGGGGCTTGAGAAGAGGGGGCTTCTCGAAGGGGGCTTCAAGCCCCTTCCGAAGCCCCCTGCCCGAGGGAGGGGCGGGGGCTGATGTTGATGGTGGTGGCGATGATGGTGGTGGCGGTGGGGATGATGGCAATGGAGCAAAGTGTGTTTGCGGTGATGGTTGTGGTTGTGTTGGTGCTGCTGCTGTTGTTGCTGCTGGTGCGGTGCAAACGGTGCTGGTTTTTATCCTGATAATTGCAAGTCTGGGTGTGGTGTCGCTGGTGGTCGTGCTGGCGCTTGTGATTGCGTCTAGAGTGAGTCTAGCGGTGGTGCTAGGAATGCGGGTGGTGCCGCTGCAGCTTGCTACTGCTGCTGGTCAGAATAGTGAATCGCTGAATCTGGGGGGGCAGAAGGAGGGTGGCGACGCAAAAACAAGCGATCGTGGTGGTTGCCTTTTGCATGTCCGGGGCGGGGCCGAGACTGAAGACATCATTGATCATCAAGACAACTATGGTGGTGATGATTTTGATGATACTGCTGGCAGAGCTTTCTGTAACACAGACGACCAAGATGAACATGACTAGGGCGGTGAACATGGCGGCGGGCAGGAACTCGTTGCCGTTATGTTCGTCGTGGTTGGAGCGGGCAACGGCGCGCATGGCCGCTAGCACCACTACTACCACTGCTGTTGCTGCTGCTGCTACTGCTGCTCCTGCTCCTGCCCCTGCCACTGCGCCTGCTCCTGCTTCTGCTTCTGCTTCTGCTCCTGCTCCTGCCACTGCCACCGCCACGGCTACTGCTGCTGCTACTGCTGCTGCTGTGTGTTGCTCACTAGTGCTACTGCAGCAGTAGTATAGTGGTAGTAGTAGTAGTAGTAGTAGCAGCAGTAGTCGTAGTAGTAGTAGTAGTAGTACTACTACTACTACTACTACTAGCAGTAGTAGTAGTAGTAGTAGCAGTAGTAGCAAGCGATGCCAGTCACTCTAATCGGCCGCTGATGACAGAAAGGACGCTGTAGGAGTCTCTGTATGGCTACATTCGAGAGCCATCTGGCTCGAGAGATCTAACCTGTCAGCCTAGAGCATCAGTGAAGCCTCGTTTAGCATGAACGCTCCACTTCCACCTAAGCACAAGCAAGCCCTGGTGCTGCAAGACCCTCAACACAACTCTCGGACACCCAAATTCTGCCCAGGATGCGTGGTCTGATTTGCTTCGCACATGCCGTGGCTGCCGAGATCTGAATCCCCAAAATGTCCCCTGCCTCGAGGCATCCAGGTACGAGCCGCGACGAAGTCAAGATCACCCAGGGCGGTGACGATGACCTCTTGGCGGCCGGGATGAAGGTAAAGGGCACATCTTTCCTCCCCGAGTCGTTTCCTCGTCGACTCGTGGGTTCATGCTTTCACGGTTCGACTGTTTTGCGGGTTGCGAGTTCGAGCCCCAGGGCACCTTGGTGTCCTGTTCTGGGGTGTGTGTGCACCATGCGGTACAAAGCCCTCACCTGCGTTCTTTCGCCATGTGGAGAGAAGTGTTGTTCAAATCGGGTCTGCTAGCAGCCAGCAAACGCCATAAATCGCACACGAAGCTCGATCACACATCCTGTTCGAGGCCATCCCAACACAGAACCATAGATTCCAATAGCAGCCAAATAGAAAGACTGTCAATTGAGCTGCACTGCAGATATAAACACAGGTTGCAGACGCAGAGGGTACATACATACATACATACATATTTACAGAAATGCATGCATAACATCATGCATACATCCATGCATCCAGGCATACAGTATATGCCTGTGGACGTAGGGATACAGATGTTCTGCATATACGTATATGCGGGTAGTTCTATACACCTATATGCCACACATTTGCACCTGGGTGTATAGTAGTGGTGTTCCTAGAATTTCGTAGATGCATGCGCGCGGCTGTGCATGCACGTTGTCTTGTATAAATGGACATGTAGTTGCATCCGCACATGTACATTAAAAGTCAGATGTAGGCATGTAGGCATGTATGTATGTATGCATACATGCATGCATGCATGGATGTGTATGCATGTATGTATGCACGTATGTATGCATGTATGTATGTATGTATGTATGTATGTATGCACGTACGTACGTACGTACGTACGTATGTACGTACGTACGTAGGTATGTATGTATGTATGTAATTATGCATGTATATGTATGTGCATGCACGCGTGCATGTGTGAATGCACGAAGGAATGAATGAATGAATGAGTAAATGAAAGACTGAATGAATGCATGAATGAATGAATGAAAGGAAAGGAAAGGAAAGGAAAGGAAAGGAATGAATGAATCGCCCAGTGCCTAAGAAATCCTGAGCTCTGAAGTCGATCCCCTATTTCCGAAGACCTGAACCCGTGTCTCTGTCAAGCCACGGAGTTGTCTGGCTGCACGACGAGGTCAATGATCGTGGCGAGCTGCCCTGGCTTCACGCGTCGCAGTGCTTTGCAGCTGCGGCAGGTCATCTCAAACACCGACGAAGGCCGGCGAGTAACGGCTAGGATGTAGGACCGTAGGGTTCAGGGTGGAAAAAGCTTCTCTCGGCTTCAAGCGGATGGATGTCGTCCTGCCGCTGCGACGGCAAGCATGCAACTGCCAGTATTCGAACAACATTTAGTAAAGCATAACTGACAAAGGAGGCTGCCACACACACACACACACACTCGCAAGCACGCACACACCTGATAAGACCTGAGCAGATCAATCTCCAAATGTGAAGTACGGATCTCCGGCAAACAAACACCTTGCATCTCGAGGACATTAGAGCTCGATTCTCAAGTTAACTTCAATTCCTCTACCGACTCTACCGAAATCGTAAAGGTCTATATGTGCTAGGATGTTGTAAACAGCGGCCACATAACAAGTGAATCCTACACCACCTCCACACCCTAATCCGTTTACAGGAAAAGAAAGAAGCAGATTCTCCGCCTTTGTCGCCCACCAGTGCCTCTTGTCGGTCCGGGCTGTGCCTGACAGCAAGAACCCAAGTCTGAAGTCCGATGGCCCAATCCGTCATGGCTTGCAGTATTGCAAGTGGTTTCAAGCCTTTAACAGCAGAAGGCTTTTGTACTAGGCATGCGGGTGTCAGTTTCAGTGCTCGAAAAACGTGACCTGGGGACTACTACCACTGACTAGTACCAGTACCAGTACCAGTACCCGTACCCGTACCCGTACCAGTACCAGTACCAGTACTAGTACCAGTATGGCACTACTACTGCCACTACCACTGCGACTACTACTACTACTACTACTACTGCTACTGCTACTGCTACTACTACTACTACCACTACTACTAATACTACTGCACCTACGAATAATACTCCTACTCCTACTCTTACTACTATTGCAACTACACCTACTACTACTACTACTACTACTACTACTCCTATAGTACCACTACCACTACCACTACCACCACCACTACTACTACTCGACGACTGCGACTGCGACTGCGACTGCGACTGCGACTGCTACTGCTACTGCTACTGCTACTGCTACTGCTACTCCTCCTCCTCCCACTACTAACTACTACTACTACTGCTGCTGCTACTACTACTACTACTACTACCTATATTCCTCATACGACTATAAATTAGCAGAATCAGAACAAGAAGAAGGACGATTGAAACAAAAACAAATGCATGACCAAGAATGCCACGAAAACAAAGTACTGCCACAATGCTACAGCTTGTCAGCAAGCCGCCGAACCTCTGTATTTCTAAGGATGCATGGAACTGAGTTCCAGAACCGGGGTCTAGCTTTGGAGCTGAAGCGTTAAAAGCAGCAGAGTGAAACGAGATAGTTGAGCAGTGGAGTTTTGAGGTTTCGGATCAGAATTTTATTCGGCGGGTCAGTATCGGTTTAATGGTGGATGTGCGATGTTGTATGGCCGGCATATGCAGGATTAAGGGCTTTCGCATGAAATATCTCTGCCTTCCAATCTTGCGAGGTAGGAGCTTGTGCCTGGCATGTTAAAGTCTGTTTACTTGCAAATGCTTGCGATTCCAGTGACTAGGTGGGCGATCTACAGCACGACAAGCTAGGTCCTGTGCCCTGGGTGCTGCTGGTATGACTGAACCACACCCCAAGCAACCGGCCACCAACCGCGTACCGCGTATATCGATTAAACCTTACTGCGAGAGTCTGCGAGAGTTCATAACGTGTTGGCGCGTTCTTATAGGGAGGGTGTCGCCAAACCGATGCTCAGTTCCAGCACCGTGAAAAGCCTGTCCCTGTGCTATCGAGAGCACTGAATGGCCAACGTTTGCCGACAATGACAGTGTTTGCTTTTTAGTTCCCGAAGGATGCCACGCTGTGAAGATTCACACTGGCAGAAGTGGCAGCCAAGAGCTTCTTTGAACATGCCTCGGCGCTTGCACCGGCATTAGTTAGGCCCCAAACCCAAACAGAATGAAGCTGCCTGCCTCGCTGTAGGTGTGTAGTTCTCTCGTCGAGTCACGAAGTAGTTTGGTGGGGCTGCGGCATCTTAGGCTCAGAACCCCTGCATGTCGTTACAAACCTACGCAACGGCCCAAGCTGATTTCCTTGCCCGGGCTACATCAGGCCCACTGTTCCGCCCATGTAGTGATCGCCGGTGCCGCATCCTAGGAGACTCGTGGACCGCGGACCACTTCATGCTCTGAACGAGGTTGCTTGCCTTGTCAAACCGATGAACCCGAAAACGTGGATCCCACACCGTCGTTCGAACGAATTTCGAGTTCAGAACAGTTAGTTAGTTCAATGCTTTGGGAATTGGTGATTGAATGCTTGGGAGCTTAGTGCTTGGCGGCTTCCAGGTTCAAAACTAGCGGCCTCAGCCTTGAATTAGCTAGTGCAGTGGTATGCTTAGACAGGCTGCAACTCCCCTCAAGCACTCAAAAAACAAAGCCCACTCAAGCCCGAAGCCCGGGCCAATCCGCAATGAAGTTAGTTGGTCACTGGAGCCACAGCAGTTTACCCAAGAACTCAGGGAAAATAGGGACAGTTTAAGCTTCAGGGCTCTAGACTCTGTGTACAGAAGGTTTTGTGGTCACAAGCTACTGCATGTTCAAGCAACAGGAAGCCTCGAAGACCCTACGCCCTGCACTGATATTCAGGACACTTTACGAGTAGAGATCGAGAACTTTGGCTCCGTCGGTTAAGATGTCTTGCAATATGGATCCGCAGAAGAACCGCCACGAATGTCTTCCAAGAGGAGCTGCGCCACATGCGGCTTTTCCAAGAAGGCTTTCGCTTC
This sequence comes from Symbiodinium sp. clade A Y106, assembly GCA_003297005.1. Taxonomy (NCBI): domain Eukaryota; class Dinophyceae; order Suessiales; family Symbiodiniaceae; genus Symbiodinium; species Symbiodinium sp. clade A. The sequence goes on from BGNK01002033.1 coordinate 39,360, forward strand.
CCACGTGTGTGTGCAATTCTTGCAGGCTTTTGGTACATCATTCCCGGGTGCCCGAAGCAATCATCAGGCTGTTGTATCTGCTGCCCCATGCACACGACACTATTTACAGGCTCGGCCCCGCAACATCTGTCCCCCTTTCCTCCGAAAGGCTCAGAAGCCAAAAGTCGCAAGCCCAAAGCCCCAAACCTGAAACCCTTGACATAAAGCCTGACAGATCAGGCGAGGCATCTTCCATGTGGCAGCATGCATAATTAGATGTGTTGGGAACCCGCAAAAAGAACCCTGCTCTGTAACAGCCCCTGAATCATTATCAGTGATAGAAACCACTGACCGCCGAAGTCATTCTTCCATAACTTACCTTGACGTCGCAATCATAGCAAAACCCTGCGCGAGTCGGCAGTGGTGACTCAACAGGTTGGGACAGAGAAATTTCGACTTTGTGGAATTTGGCTTTTTGGTTGCAGCTTTTCGCAACACGCGATCCTCCACCTCACCCAAGCAATGCTGGCTGCTAGTTAACTCGGACCAGGAGCGAAGTCGCAGAGCAAAGCTCACGTACTTGTCGTTTCGCAGCGTAAACTTGATCTCCTTTCAAGAAAACGAGTTCCGAGAGCTTGAGGGCTTGACGGGACAGATCAAACGATGCAAACGCTTTGCAGGGTAGCAACTGCGACTCAAAGGACAGTCTAGTTAGTATAGCTCGCATCGCGCAGCATCCTGCACTAACAGCACAGCGCATCACATCACCCACAAGTGTAGGGGTGCCCGGGACTGTCATGCATTTTGCATCTCACATGCGGCCTTCGGATACAAAAACTGCATCTAAGGCTTCTCAAGGCAATGTCGGTTCAGGATTGGAGCTCGGAGTTCAGCATTTTGAGGTACTAGTTAGCCTCCACTTCTCCCAGTCAGCGTCGGGCAGCATGTGTGCTCGGGTGCGACGTATCAACAACGGTCTTTTTGGCAGCATCATCGGTGCTTGCCATCGCTTTATGACTTGTCAGTATCAACACGTACTGGTTGTGACATGCATAGCTATTGTCACCCTTGGGTCAGAGTGGTATTTTGGTGCTTCTCCGTTTTGGCTGTTCCTGCGTTTGTTGCTTTTTGCTGTTGCTTGCGGGAGGGGGGGTGTTTTTGCTGTTGCTGAATTTTTTCCTGCTGGTTTAAGAGAGCGTGATGTTTTGCTGGTGGTGCCGGGCGGGTTTGCTAAGCACCCCCCGGCAGCAACAGCACAAAAGGCACGCCTCCTGCAGCAACAGAACCCCCCCACCCTAACACACCCCCGCAGCAACAGCAGACAAAAACTCTTCCCCGCACCAACAGCAAAAAAGCACCAACCGCAAAAGAATGCAAACTGCGGGTACTGGGGGTTGCTTCTTGTTTGCTGTGGGTGCAGGGAGGGCTTGGTTTTGCTGTTTGGGCCCGGACGGGCCATTCCCTCACTTGCTGGTTTGCCGGGGCTGCATCTGCATAGCAGAACAGCCAACAAGCACCAACATCCAAACAACAAAAACGTTCCGTCAGCCTTGATATCGCTTCAGCGAAATGCCCATCACGTGAATGACTGCTGCTGCCAAGTCATGTCATTGCTCTCATCAGCATATCTAACGGCCAAGCACAATTTGCCTGTACCTGCTCTGTGCCGGACGCAGCAGGCCGCAAGCCTTATAAGCCCTCCAAACAAACCTCGAAGGCCCAAGACCATATAAGCTGCAACCCAAGAACCAGACTTCAGACACCACTCTCGGATGTAAGCTCCAGGACTTAAAGGCAAGTTCAAACCTACAAATCCCAGAACTACCCGTGCTTAAGTCTTAGATTGGTTTAGTGGCCTTTGGGTCTTTGTTTGCAAGAACAATCTGCAAACAGGCGGGGAATAGCGACCTTAGATAAAGTCCAGTTCTGGGTCAAGCAGGATAGTTGTCTAGACTAGCCAGGTGGCCCGACAACAAGCTTAATCTCACCTTGCACAAAAAACCTCTGAAGCACCATGAACTTCGAGCATTATTGGCCTAATGCAATTCGAATAACTCCATGGAGCTACGAAGCACTAACACCGGCATGCACCAAGCCCAACACCCCGAAGCTCCACACCCTGCCACAGCAACCTGGAGAAGAGTCGTTTAAACCCACTCCGCCCCATCATGTAAACCAAGAAACAATCCAAAAAACCTATGCATGCCTCATGTAGAAAAGGACTCCATATGCATCCGAGTCGGCCCTACCTGGAACAGCAGACCTAACTGGTCACGAAGACTAGACAGAAGAACGAAGCCTAGAGGCAAGAAGCCCGTTCAAATTGACTGTAGCATATGCCTTAGGGCCTTAGGGTCCCAAGCAGAAGTCTGTGAAAAGTGCCATGTGATTCCAAATCGCCTCGCGGTAAGCTGGCCGCGGCCGATCTACACCACCGAAAATGAAAAGGGGCACTGCATGCAAGGGCCACTCCTGGAAACAAGACTTGAGGCACTGCGGTGTCGAAGTTACGGATTATAGGGCTTGGGACTTAGGAGCCGGCACTTGAGATCTAAGTGGATTTAAGTGTTAAGGCTTCTGGTCGAGCGTTTAGCGTTCACGGTCTAGGTCTTGGACCCTGCAACAATCAGCCAGATGCCCTTCAACAGTGACCCTAGGACCCTAGGAAGCCTGTTGCTCCTTTGGCGAGTACCTGCTTCTGAAGCACCCGCTACTTTATTGTGTCTCCATGTCTCGGAAAAAGGGGCTTCGATTCAAGTGCATGGGACTCCATGGTCTGAGTCTTGAGGCTCAGGGCTCACGGCACCCAAAACCCACTGTCCCAACTGACGTTGCAAATCAGAGCGGTGCAGCTCTGTATGTTCATTGATTCATTGAAGTTGCGGGGCCGATGCTCCCAGTGGAGGGTGTTGGATTCAGGCATGCCAGCGACTTTCTTGTAGCTTATAATTTGCTTAGATTACGGGGCCTAGATTAGGACTTCAGCACATGGGTGCAGGTTAAAGTCTGTGTTGAAGTGCAAGGTACACAGTCCTAGGAAGCTTCAATGCTCCGGCCTGTCAGCGATCGCCTGTTCACTTTCGAATGATCTCGGCCTGTACGTGAGACGCTTTTATATCGGTCATTCTTTCAAAGCCCTATACCAACAACGTTTACACTTGGCGTCGAAGTGACTTTACGATTCTCATGGATTCCCAATCCCTCATGCAAAGCGCAAGCCAAAACATGACCCAACGAGCATTGTCTTCAGTCAGCGAAGAAATCGAACGAAGAAATCGAATCCTGTCCATGAAAAAAGAACAGGACGGTGTTTTTGACTCTGACCGGGTTAGCTTGCGTGGAGTGGAGGGCCACAAGTCCTCATCACCAGGCAGGTGTGCCACGCTGTCAGTCCAAACTGCCTGTTCCCGGGGTTTTCTTGGTCTGGGCTGGGGTGAAACTGTGGGTTCAGGATGGTGGGGTGAGGGTTCGAATGTTAGGCTGTGGCCAGAGTCTGTCTCAGTGCAACTAGAGCTGCAGTCTTAGCGTTTGAAGATGTTTCAAGGATGAGGGACCTCAGTTTTCAGTTGGCATCTCAGGCGTGATGCTTCTAGATCTGGCGCTAGATTGATCCAAAGTAGAGGTGCCATGCTCATGAACTGTGCGCGCTCGATCGCTGCATATTCTAAAACCTCAACCGTACGCTCATCGTTGACACTAAGAAGCATAGACAGGTCTATAGGGACCGGATGACCGGCCACAGCCGGATCGTCCGGAAATTAAGCGTCAAATAGCTTGCATCAGACCACACGTGTGCACCCAGAAGACTCTGCCCAGTACTATAGACATGTCACTGCTCTTCACCGCGCATGTCACCATCGCACATGCATGGCAATGACCACAAGCACAGTTAGGAAGTGCTCGTTTATGAAGCAGTCCTTGTGCTCATCAGCTGCTGTTTCTACTCTTGACAGTGCTGTGTCTGTTGAATGTTGCTGTTAGCAAAACAGCACACACTCTAATTTAAGATTGCTTGTCGATAACTCGAGAGCAAAACATGTTGGCAATGCTGCTTCAACTGTCCCCACTGGTATCTGTAACACCACCAAGGTTCTTACGAACTTCATTTCGGCTACTTCTACAGCCGGCGCCAACTGTGGCCCTTTACTGTTGTCATACTCAACAGCGTGCGCACTCTGGAAACCTGTGATTACAAGTATGGACGTGTTGCAGGCTCTTCGCTTACAAGCATTGCTGGCATAATTACAAGCCCGAACACGTAGCCACGCCTATACCAGCTATTACGTCCATACTCCAATCAAAACAGGAGGCAGGGCTTTGGATTCCAGCAGCGAGACGGCTGAAACCACAAATCTCAGCATCGACATCTAGTGCTGCTTCCAGCCGCCTTCGGGACTTGCTCCGGAGGACCTCTAAAGCGCTTTGGCGCCACTTTCCTTTGGAAGTGCGACTTTGCTACGTTGCTTGGGAATCTTCATGGGCTTGAGAGATCGTCTTGACAGGCATTTGTACAGTATTTGTGGAGTTCGACAGCAAACTCAGCCGACCGAGTGACCGCTGAGATAAGGGGTCGAAGGGTGTAGACTTCAAGTCGAGAAGTAGACGGCCCTAGAAAGCTTCGAGCACTACTGACGGAATTGATGTTGAGGCTGGAGGTGCTTAAAGTCTTTTCACGAAGTTTTGCAGCCTACATCCTGTCAGACAGCCTGAACCCACAGACGACGGCTCTGAGACCTGATACGACCACGAGGAATTCTGAGCAACCATCGCAGCGAATGGAGTAGTCTTGTAAGCTAGGTTTGGCTGCAGTAGGCTGTGACAACATCAAGATAAGATGCGCAAGCCACTTCTGTAGCTCCTGTATCTGGCCCTAAAGATCCCTAACGCTATAGTAACGACAAGACATGAACGAACCTGAAAGCCAACCCGAATCCAAACGTAAATGACACCCTGCCAAAAACGAGAATGCCGGATGAAAAAGAGATGCCGGGCGTCTGCAGTACCGGAACGTTCTGAGCAGGACCCTGGTAAGGCTCCATCGGATTCGGCGCCTTATCCTTGCACGGCTGGCTTTTGGTTCACGCAGGTTGCTTCATGCATCTGAGCATGTACAAATGCCGGGGCCCCCTTATTGGGGCCCACTCACCGTTGCTGCTGCCCTCCGATCCCGAGGGGACGAGCGCCACAGCGACACAACCGAGTCCAGAATGCAGAAAGATAATTACCGAGCGAAAGGGAGAGCAACAGAGCAAGGTCGGTCGAAAGCATGCTTGGAGGAAAACCGCATGCCGCAAAAGGTAGACTGCTTCGATTGAAGTTCGCGCTCAAGGCCTTTTGGGGGGCCTGTCCGCGTTTAACCCACCCCACCCTTGTGAGTCAAGCGTGCACTGCGAAGCACACTTTCACTTTGCCCTTCTGGAAGAAAGCTTTTGACCCATACATACATGCATGCATGCATACATACATACCTACATACCTAGATACCTAGGTAGATACATACATACTTACTTACATACATACATGCGCACTGAATACAGGGAGAGAGGAAACAGAAAGACAGAGGGAGATTTGATGTGACATGGGCAATTCGAGACCGATGTGTGTACACGTATGTGTGCGCGTACATATATGTGCATATGTACGCATGTCTACTCGTAGCTGCACTATTGTATAGAAGTTAACGGGCATCAGCGAAAACTCGATACCTTCGGTCGAGAAGCACTGGCGTGGCCAAGCGGTCTAAGGCTTAGCTTAGGGACATTGCTAGATTGTCAGAGCGAGCCGTGCAACGACTGGCTGCAAACAACGACTCAGCAGTGTTGAGGAAAATGTCTGGATTTACGGTGCCGTTCGTGGTTTCAGGCTGGTGTGGAGCCCTCGGTGTCAAATTTCAGACTAGGCTATTAGGTAGCAAAGCATAGCTGTTGCATTCTGGTTTTTGTGGTGTCAGACAAGTGAACACACAGTACACAGTGTCCCGGCCATGAATTCTGACCGTGCAGCGCACCCGCAACAACAGCAACCCCCGAGCAAAGACGTTACACACACAGAGTTCCTACAGCCACAGTGAAAAATCAGACCGTCGACAGATTACATCGGCCTGAGGGTGATGCCGCTTGGGGTTGCATTCATGGTTTCGGGATTGTAGGTTTTTCAATAGAGCAACCGTGAAGCCATCTAAGCTCACGATCTCTGAAGACGTGTTCCGCAGGTGATCTGCTAGTTTGGAGTTTGCAGAACAATCAATGATGGCAGGCTTTCTAGCACCTCGTGTCGTAGCTTTCCCGGATGACAGCCGGCAGTAAAGCCACTCGTTTTTTGGGGCCGAGGGTCCGTGTAGAGCAAGCCGGAACGCGAGGCGGAAGGAGGCCGCTCGTCTATCGCCTCACAAGACGTTGAACGATTTGTCAGGGTTTGGGAAAGGCTTGCCGGGGATTGGGCTTCGTCGAATGGAAGCCAGATGTAGACCGTACTTCCCATGGCCTGACTGATAGGGTTCAGCGAATTACGGTTTGTATGGTTTGAGAGGCGGGCTCAGGATCTAGAACTCCTAGTGTAAGGCTTATTGTAGCATGTAAAACTTGCGAACAAGTTTTCACTCAGAGTTGGACAGATTTGAAAGCATCGCGCTGCCTCAATCCCAAGATTTCTATTCCCAAGCAAGACTCGAGCAGCCGAAGCCTAAACTGCCTGGTTCCTGGGTTGACAAGGACCGGACACTCAACAACTCTACGGCCAAAAGCCCTGAACTGGAACAGACGGGTCGAGACCGAAATGCTTGAACCCTGGAAGGTCTGGTCCGGCACCCTCATCTTCCAATCCCTCCCCCCAATACCCCCAAGTCTGCAAAGGCACCTCGGGGCGGGAGTTGCCAGACCTGGAGCTCTCCATGCCAAAAGGCATGTCTCCAGGCATCTGCGGAATCCTTCCAAGCGTTTCGGCTTCTGCAACACACTAAAATTAAATAGGATGAGCCATAAAAACTCTCACTCAAATCACGACAAATTCTGACACTTAGTTCAGGATGTATGGTACACGTCCCACATGTGCTGCGGTCTCCATCCAACACTGCGATGCTTGTGCCGGGATCTAAAATTGGCCCCGAAACTGCCGGAAGAATTGAGAGGGGTTGAAATGGCTTATAATGTAGCGTATATGATGGAAGGCCTAAGGTATGGGGTGTGTAATCCAAACAATCCTGCGACTTTGGGATCAGCGCATTTAGGGCAATTTCACCGTTTAACCTCCAGCCCTTCTGACCATGCTCGCGAACCTGAAATCCGCTTGGGAGGCCCGACACGCCGACAAGCCTCCGATGTGAGAGTTTCCGAAAATAGGGGACCCTCATATAGTACCCTAAATAGTAGGATCCTTATTGTAAGGACCCTAAAATGAGGTATCCCTAATTTTGGGAATCTCCCATGTCTCTATCGAAACTTTGGAGGTTGGATTTACAGATTCAAGGTTTAGATTCAGAGGGTGTCCAGGGCGCGTCGAGCACCGGGAAAGCCCCGCCCGGCATGGGTACCATCGGTGGGGGCCGCTCGAGGGCAGCAGGTCCAGGATTCTCTTGCCGTGCGTAGCCTGGGATCCAGCTTCCATTCCGGCTTAAGGAATGCCGACATACAGACCATGGTTCATCATTTCAGGCTTCAGGTGCAAAGTTGTTACGCCCTCCCAGTGAAGCATCTGCAGACAAGAAACGTTTTAGCAAGCCAGCGACACGAAACACTCTGCTGCATGATGACTTTTCATGCCCAGGTCAGCGTCATCCCCACGAAGGCCCTAAACCCCAAATTGACAGGCTAGAGCAACGACCATAATCACCACAATGGTCGTCGTTGTGCCAGGTGCTGGTGGTGGCGCTGGTGATGGTGGTGATCGCGCGGGTGGGCTTGGCATTGGTCTTCGTTGTGACGGTGGAGGAATAGAGACAGAGAACACATGCCCAGAGGACTTGCAACACTCACATTCAACGGTTCAAGAAAGACGGCAGTAGTACTCAAAGATGGTGGCGGCGACTTGAGGAAATTGAGCAGAACACAGCATTGTCCGAAGCGCTGCTTTATTGCTATTGCGTTCATGACAGGACTGCCAGATCACTAATTGCGAATCTCCACGACAGTTCCAGAAACCGCGTGGCAATCATCATTGCGAGCACCATCATGTTCACCACCATCCAAGACATTATTAAGTAACCGAGACCTACTACGACAGCTATTACCATCGTCATCATTGTCATCATCTTCTTCAGCATGCCAAACATCTTCGGAGGGGCCCATGTCCTCTGGCTCCACATCGCCAGCACGGCTGCCCGTCCGCGACGAGCGAACCGAGTCGGTGCCACTGAGAATCGAGGCCCCGGTGTGCCGAAGCCTCAGACTTTGGGGAATTCTGGCGTGGGTACCTGGCATCGCAACTTATCCATCACCCGTGTTATATGCATGCAACAGCAGAGGATGGCACTGCTGCTGCCGATGAAACTGTGCATGCGCATGATGTAGAAGACTTTAACGGGCATGATGGCGGCGACAACGGCCGTAATGTGGATGACACTCGCCGGCACATGAGCACTGGTGAGAGCAGGGTGTTCGGAGCCACTGGGCTGCAGCTCTACACTTGAGGATTTCAGATTGACAGGCATATGCCTGCACCTATCAGACCTCTCACGTTTCGAGCTCGTCTGCGCGGGCCCCGGGTTTGTCGTGGAATTGACTGAAACGCAGTTCGCCTGCAGTACAGGGTGGTCCCACGTTCTGCAACATGAAAATCAAAAGCAGCATATGCCGGAACCGCTAAAGCAGAAGGCCGCAAAGACACACATGGTTCAGCTCTCAACAAATCCTCCGAAGGAAATGCGTCAACAGCCGAGTTTGCGGATGAGGCACTGCGGTTGCTGGGTCTAGCTCGACAGGTACCGAGCACGGACACAGAACACTGGCTGCGGAAACAGAAATCCCCAAGCCCGAACCCTCAAAGCTCTGAAAGCTCACTGTGACAACCGAAAGGGGGAATTTAAAGCTACATCCTGCCAGTCTGGGAGCCTGTGCACCGGCGGCCTCTCCATGGCAACCGCCATGATGTACCCTGCCCCTCTCTTCAGCCAGAGTGGCTACATGAAGCTCCATAGGGGCTGGGCCTAGGGTTGAAGGCTCATGGCGCAAGCTTGTTGCGCATCGCAAACAGAATCTTCGCATTTCCACTGAGAGTATTTCCACCCAGGTGCTCAAGCCTGGACGAGTTGTGACCAAAAACATCGGGATGTGAATCAGGCTTTGAAGGCCCGAAACCCCAAATCGGGAGGCGTGAACCAGCTCCTGCTAGAACAACTCCAAGAAAAAGATTGATATGTACCAAGCCTGGCTCTACTAACTCTACTAGTTATTGGACTATCCAGAAGCCCGGCGCGAAAATGTCAAGACGGAGTCCTTCCGAGATCGCGTCCGTCACCCAACACTTCAAGCGACGGGTTGAGGGTTTCATCTTCGTAGGGTTTCGACCGAACCTTTGCACAAAAGCCTACTCCAGGCATGTCCTGCGGCCCGAAGGCCGGAAAATTGCGGAAATCCCGAACACAGTAACTTCACCTGTAGCTTTAAGCCCGAAACCTCGCAAGAAGCGGTTCGCCATTTCAAGCTCGAAACAGCCCCAAAACCAGAAGCGCTCAAATACTGAGCCCAGGCCCCCAACGACCAGGAAACCTTCAATGGAGTTAGGGTGTTGCCTTCTTGATATAGGCCAGGAAGTCATTGGCTGACGCCTCGCCCGCATCGTCGAAGTCAGAACTGTAGAGCTCCTAGCAAGTTGCTGATATTCTGTGTAATCAGTCAGGCTCTACGGAGTCGCGGCCATACGAAGTGTTGAGTCTATTAAGGGTTTAGACTGCGACCTTAGGGACCTAAGAAATGTCTTCACCGCGAGCCCCACACATCCTTGAGTCCCTACCGCCCGGGAATGGAGCATGGTAAGTTCTTCCCAAATCCGAACGATGCGCAAACCACGAGATGATGACCTTCCATCATGTCAAATATCGTCTAATTATAGGGAGGAGGGATTGGTGTGTCGGGATGTTCTTTTCCTTCCCCGGGCCAAGGATCAACAAATCCGGATGCAGGGTCCAAGCACTTGTGAGACATTTCAAGCATAATCGTGCGCGTGGAATGGGCCTTAGTCGGTGTGGGCGATTTCTTGTCTGATGGAAGGCGCCATAGCAACAAACGCTCGAGCCTCTGGAGCCATGGGAGGGCGATCAGTTGCAGCAAGAGTGGTGCGAAGGGTTAATGTGGCGGCCCGTTTAGTAAGCCCCCCCCCCCCCCCNCCCCCCCGACCAAAAAACTTTTGGTTTGAATACTCTCGTGTCAGTGACCCCTCGGACCGGGGTCAGGGTCTGAGTGGCTTTGACTTTGATTAAGTTAGAAGGGGATTGGGGGTCCCAGGATTTGGGGGCTGGCTCAGGGTCTGAGTGGCTTTGATTAAGTTAAAAAGGAATTGGGGGGTCCGAGGGCTTTGGGGAGGGCTTGGGAAGAGTGTCTGCGCTTCTGCGCGAATGCCGGGGTTTGGGGTTCACCAAAAAGCTCGAGGCCAAGCCACGATCACTCCATGATAACTACCAAGACTAAAAACCTTTGATTTTGAAGACTTTTCCCTCCAGCTTACAGTAGTAGTACAGTAGTAGTACCGTAGTAGTACAGTAGTAGTACAGTACTATTGCAGTAGTAGTACAGTAGTAGTACAGTAGTAGTACAGTCGTAGTACAGTAGTAGTACAGTAGTAGTACAGTAGTAGTACAGTAGTAGTACGGTAGGAGGGTTTCGGTGTACCTGGAGCTGTTTAGAGGGGTTTGGGAACCCCCAAAAGCTCGAAACCAAGCCCCGATCACTCCAAGATAACTACCAAGACTAAAAACCCTCCAATCGACCAAGTCTGAGGCCTGGTACTGTACAGTAGTACAGCAGTAGTACAGTAGCAGTACAGTAGTAGCACTGTAGTGGTACAGTAGTACTACAGTAGTGGTACAATAGTAGTACAGTAGTACTAGTAGAGCTGTTTAGCTGGGTTTGGGACGACCGAAAGCTCGAAACCGAGCCCCGATCACTCCAAGATTGCTACCAAGACTAAAAACCATTCATTTTGAAGACGTTTGCCTCCAGCCTACACTCCCTTCCACAATCGACCAAGTCTGAGGCCTGGTACTGTAAAGTAGTACAGTAGCAGTACAGTAATAGTACAGTAGTAGTACAGTAGTGCAGTAGTACAGTAGTACAATAGTATAGAACCGTAGTAGTGCAGTAGTAGTACAGTATGGTTAGGGTTTAGGGTTTAGGCTAAAGGGGGGGGGGGGTTGGAATTTGGGAGAGTTCGGGCTTCAGGGCCAGGGTTTTTAGGGCTTGGAGTAGGGGTTGGGGTCGTGGGTGCCTTAAGATTGACCATCAGCAGACAGGAGCAAACCACCCCCAAAAAATCCACCCAGCCAAAAAAAAAACTGCATTAATTAGGACCACGTTTTTTTGGTACCGGCTCGAATAAGAAAACAAAAACGCATCGTTTAGGCCCACTGGATTAAAAAGGGCCGCCACATTAAGATTCGTGAACAGTAAAGAATGTACTTAAGCGCTTTGCCATAGCTCCGAAAGATGCAGTAAATCGTATGAGCAAACGTGCTTTAACAGCAAGACTGCCCTGTTCGCTCTTATGTAAGGCGGGGTACGGGTTGCTCTCTTCGAACTTAGGTGAAGTGCAACGGCTGTAACCTCTGAGTTTCCACCACAGTTAGAACGAGAAATCGTGGCCAGCTCCCGATGGCCCGTAGCACTGTGCAACCCAGGTTTCAAAGCATATCTAAAGTCTTCGCTCTTGGCTCTACAGCTCCGGAAACAATCCTTCGCTTCTCGCACACATCGCTGGCTTTCTCCAAAGTCCTGGCTTTGCTGGGGACTTGGAAGTTCGGCGATGTCAGGTGTTGGATTCTCAAACTTTCGGCTTCTGGCTTAGGATGGCTTAGGGCTTAGGGCTGCTGGGGATTGGGTTGTTGCTTCGTGCTGAGAGCTTCTTTACGGTTCCAGGATTGAGACTTTATGGTTTCGAGATTTCCTTGGGTCTCCCATGCTGCGAAGCTTATGGCTCTTGGAGTCCTGGGCTCAAAGAGCATGGCCCAGGCCTTGGTGAACAGGGTTGCAGGCTTTCATATGGAGTTAGGGCCTCAGCTCGTGTTTGGGCCGAGGCTTCACCATGGGCAGTAGCACATGTCATAGTCGTTTGTTCTGCCCATATGTCTGCACACCTGCCGCCCAGAGGGACAGCCAACTTGGTTCGTGGAGGGTCAGGCCTTTGAGGTCCTCACTTAGGGACCTCAGACAATGGATCGGGGACCCTGAGCATCGTAAACACACCGTAAACACCTATGTAGGCTCAAACTCCAAACCGCTCCCAAACCCCAAAACTCCACAGCACTCTGCTCTCGAAGACTGAGACGTTGAAGCGCAGCCACTATAATAAGCCTATATCAAAAGACCAACAGATATATGCTTGTGCAAGGTTTATCGCATCTTAATATTACAGTAAACGGCCCCCTGTCTCCCCAATAGAACCTCGAACTGCGTGTAGTATGAGGGCTAGTTTTACCTCAACGGTCATCATTTCCAGGATCTAGGTACTGCCCCTGCTCCTGCCACTGCCTTGCTCTTGGTCTTGCTCCTGCTTTTGCTTTGGATGTTGCTGTTGCTCTTGATCCTGCTCTTGCTCCTGCTTCTGGCTTGCTCTTGTTTCTGTTCTTGCTTCGCTGCTCTTGCTCCCGTCCGGCTACTGCTGCTGCTCGGGCTCTGGCTCCTGCTCTTGCTCCTGGTGTTGCTCTTTGCTGCACTTGCTCTAGCTCCTGAAACCCCTACTCCTAATCCACAACATGTTGGAAAAAGCGATGTTTTCAGTATGAATTTCCGAAAAGTGCTTCTACTATCAGTTGGTATTCAATAGATTTACGATCAGGGTTCGAGCTTCACTTTGGAATTGTTGTGATACACTAAACCATCGGGTAGCTTCTGGCGCAAAATTTCTCGTCTTAGTTTGAAAAAGAGTTTGATGACTGCTGTGCTTTCGACTGCTGCATTTAATCTACGCTACTGCTGCTCTTCAACTTTGCCGGAAGCAGGAACACGTCAGACTGGTC
>BGNK01002033.1:57500-75895 GCA_003297005.1 Symbiodinium sp. clade A Y106
TCTACGAGCATTGCGAGCAGCGTAGCCTCGACTGGGTGCAGAATGGTTAACAGATCTAGAAATCTTCGATCGGCTCATTGAATTTCTTGTGCGGTGCACTATGCCTTCCAGCATTAATGAGCGGCTCGGCTATTCGCAATAAGCCCTGATGCAGGGAACACCCTCCTCCCCCTATACCTAGGGGGTCCCAAAGTCTGAAACTTTCAGGCCATCTGTTTGGGTGGTTTGCGGCCGATTCGCGCCAGGATCTGGAGAGCCATCGCGAACCTCATCGGGCGCCACTCTCCAAGATCTTGGGGTGTTTTTCGTCGAGAGTTTCCCATGTAGGAAATGTAGGCTTGGGTGAGCAAGGTCATCCAGATAATTACAAAAGAGCCTGCAAATTGCACAGGAACTATGCAGCCCGTAAACCCTGGTTAGACCACAGGTCCATCCACCACCACCCGAACACCTTGCGAGCTTTTTAGCCACAACACACCATGCTCCTCAAGGTGGAAATTCCGGCACGTGGCGCATACACCAACAACTCGCGAACAACAGGTGCCGATGTGGGGCACCGGTGTAGCCTCTAAGGTTTGACGACTGAAGTGACTTGTGCTCCGTACCTGAGACTCGTGGCAGACATGAAACCGTACGTCCAAGAAACATGGGCCCCCAATGCCGCTTGCAATTAGGGCACTCTGACTTCTGCAAGTCATCGCAGCTCCGCAGCAGGTACACAGCCTCCTTTCAGGAATGTCAGCTTTGGGCCAAGTGCCGGTCTGCGCAAGTTGGCAGCTAAATTGAGAAATGCTGGATCCTAAGTGTTCTGTATCTGGGCCTGACCAGGTAGGCCAAAAAAACTTCAACACACGCGTGAGTAGGGTGTTTGTGCTTTTAGGGTATTGTTTTTGTGCTCTTGCTTGGGCAAAAGAAGGTTGTCTTTGATGTTTCACCCTATTGCAGAGGCATTTGGGGCTTCTACAGAATGTCTGCCTTCACATGCTATCTGCATCGAGAGTGTCTGCATTTCACAAACCAAGTTTCCTGTGCGGGCTGAACACTACACGGATATGTGAATGCACACGTGTTCACTCCTCGTCCGAGCGATGTCAGGAACGTCTTATCAAGTTTGTAGGGTCGGCACACGGGAGAGCTGGGTCTGTTCGACAATTACAAACTCAGGCGGCTTGGCTCAGTAAGCAGCATGGCTGACTGTCCGTTGGTTTGAACTGTGCCAAGTCGCTACATAATTTCAAATGAAAATAGTTCAAACTGTCAACCCGGAAACGGCCCAATCTACGTACAGCATCAGAGTGCAGAATCCGACACCTACACGCTGAAGATGCTCCTCTCAACGAAGGCACGACTTCTTCATTTATCCCCCCACAGGGTTACAAGGAAGCTGTTAGCCTTCCCCGAAGTTCAGGGCGCCAGCGGAATGGAACGAACGTGTTCACAGGCAGAAAGTGCCCCGACCCCTGACATCTCCAAAATGACTTTCCTCCTCCCGTTTAGGTGCAAAAGCAGCCTACATATGCCATATGCATCACAAAAGCAAATCCGAACCCAACAATTTCCGATCATCTGATCTTCGGGACGTTACGCCATTGCCTGGGCCACTTCCAAGAGCTGCACCGGGCTGCCCTTGGATGCTTACAAGGCTTTTAATTTAGGCTTCTGGGGCCAGGGCTTACTGGGGGCAGTGAAGAAGAGGGCTTTGGCAGGCTGCGGAAATGGTCTATACAGCTGCGGGATTCGTGCATTGAGCTCGTAAGCCTTGGTGCTCAAAACAACGATAACGGCGTAGAAAGGTGAAACTTCGGCTCAAGACGTGGGACGTAGTGCTCTAGGATTTCGTGTCGGGGGCCTACAGGCTTGCCGTGTGGGGTCCAGCTCACCACAAACGGCAAACACAGATGCCCGCATCTCTAAGAGCCTTTCACTTCATCACTTCATAAGTGACCTGACATGGTTTGAAGACCTCAACTTGTTTGACTGCTGAGCTGTACGCAGCATCGTGGCTGCTTAGTGATTTCCATCTGTTAACAAGAACCGGCTCTCACAGAAGGCATGAATCGAACTAGCCCAAAGAGGAGCTCGGCCTTCAAAAACCAAACGAAGCCTGGGATGGTAGTCAAGGCTCCCTTGTGGCCCTCGCCCGACCCGACCCTGATGGCCCTGACTTTCGAGCTCAAGAACCGTGAATCGGTGTAGTTTCAAAGCAGCCCCGACCGCGGAATTGAACAACAATAGGTAGGTTGCAAAGGCAGACAGAGGATTCAAAAAGCCTGACAAGCCTTAATCCGCGGCAAACTCTGTACCCGTGTTGCAGAAGCTCGCCTTGTCGATACTCAAGAGGTTGACCTGCCACATCCTAATCCCTTCGGTTGAGGGACTTGGATTCTTTCAGTCAGCCCTCGAACCTTTTCACCCGAACCCTGCGTGCCGTGACCACGAACGACCAAGGTCTTCAAAGGGAAATCGTGAACCTTCTGCTGCTTTCCTCTGAACCAAACCGTTGCAACCCTTCTGCCTCGCATATCTTCAAGGATCCAGATTAAAAGCGCCAGTGAGAGCAACAGCACCAGAAACCACCACAAAAGCCAGGAACCATCAAGCTGCAACCCGTTAGATAACGATTTTCGGAAGGTTTAGCGGAATATGTGTTAGCTCCAATAGGGACATTGCAAGTGGATAAAAAAGCCACAGCACACTCTCAGCTGTACGCAGCCGGAGCCTAGTCATATTGCAGAACACTGCAACACGGATTCTAGATTCTGGGAAACTCACGCACTTTCTCGCGGTCGGTGGATTGTCAACAGCAGTTTGCATAACCAGTCTGTCAGTAATCCCAGGCTGCAGGAAAATTGCTGAGTCTCCTATATACTGTGCATGACGAACGAACCAAGCCATGTTGGCGTCATCTCAAGTTGTTGGTCCATTTTCAGCCTCTTGCCTGCACATCGGCCGCAAGCAGCGCGGCACGCCCGCGGTAGAAGCGGCTACCGTACTTCCGGAAGTTCATGGCACACGCGTCGGCCACCTGAATTCGTGTTGACTGGCATCGGGCTAGTCTCCCCTGTTGTTTTAAGGCTACGCTGCAGGCACATGGAATTACCACAAGTTGTCCTTGCTTGTCTTACGACATATCGTAAACAACAAACTGTACTCAACCATCACCGTCTCGACAAGGATGCAATGCACATCAAAACGGAGTTTGTTCACGATATCCTCAGGGTTCCATAGACTTGAGGATGATGGCATCTGAGGAAAGTGTATAGTAAGTGACTGGAGTTCAAGGCTGCCGGGATCCTGGAAAGCTTTCAGGGAGCACGGCTTTCTGTTTAGAACTTCGGTCTCCATCCTTTTAAGGCGCTCAGACTCTTGGAGTTTCGAAGTTGGTCTTGGGGTCGGAAGGCACCTTCTGCGCCTGGAGAACATCGCCCTTCTCCAAGAGAATGCGCGCCTTGGGACCAGTTCCAACCCCTTAGCCTTCACCTTAACCAGCAGCCTCAAACTTTACGTTTCCTTCAATAACAAAAGTTTTACCTGCAAGGGAGCACTAGAATCCTGCCATACAGCCCAAAAAACTCTCGACCCACATTCAATGAGGGCACAACAACTTAAGCGAGTGCTGTGGCAAATGCTTCGAAACTACCACATGTATCCCGGCCGTTTTGGGTAGCCGTAACTTAGCCCGCACACCGCTGCCAGAATCTACTGAAATTTCAACACGGAGCCATGGCCTCAAACGATATCGCAGAATAGGGTTTCAGTAGAGTTTGGGCTTGGGGCCTCCGGCCCGTAGAACCGAAACGGAACACCCGTCAACTACGGCAGTTGTTCAATCCACACGTCGGAAGCAAAACGTACCAGGAAGCTTCTAAGGTGTTGCCGGCCCTATGTGTATGTAGTCAAGATACGTGAGTCCCGTAGCTTTGCGACACCTAGATATCTTTCTCGGGAAAGAGTCTTCGTCGTCCAAGTAAACTTCACAAAGCGAACAGCATGAGCAGCTGCAGAGCAGCAGCAGCAGTTGTAGCAGTGGCAGCAATAGCAAGTAGTAGTAGTATTAGTAGTAGTAGTAGTAGTAGTAGTGGTAGTGGTAGTAGTAGTAGTACTAGTCGTAGACGTGGTAGTAGTGGTAGCAGTAGTAGTAGTGGTAGTAGTAGTACTACTAGTCGTAGACGTAGTAGTAGTGGTAGCAGTAGTAGTAGTGGTAGTAGTAGTAGTAGTAGTAGCAGTAGTAGTAGTAGTCAGTAGTAGTAGTAGTAGTAGTAGTCGTAGCAGCAGCAGTAGCAGTAGCAGTAGTACTCGTAGTACTAGTAGTACTACGGCCGCTCCGCTCAGGGTAAACCCCAATACGGTAGCTGACCCAGTACAGAGTTTAGGCCCCCACAAGGTGGCTTCAAGGAGTACTAGTACTAGTACTAGTAGTCGTCGTCGTCGTAGTCGTAGTCGTATAAGTAGTAGCAGCAATAGTAGTAGTTGTTGTTGTAGTTGTAGTAGTAGTCTTCGTCGTACTAGTAGTAGTCGTGGTGGCAGTAGTCGTCGTAGTAGCAACAGTAGTAGTAGTAGTAGTAGTAGTAGTAGTAGTAGTAGTAGTACTAGTACTAGTACTAGTACTAGTAGTAGTAGTAGTAGTAGTAGTAGTAGTAGCAGTAGTAGTAGTAGGTCGTAGTAGTAGTAGTAGCAGCAGCAGCAGTAGTAGTAGTAGCAGCGGCAGCAGCAGTAAAAGCAGCGGCTCACTGAAAGACACCGGAATCTTGTCGACACAAGGACCCAAAACAAGGAGCTTTTGGTGGGCGAGCCCCAGACACTCGAAGGAATGCTGATGTGGCAACCCCGGAAAGAAGCTCCGCAAGAACAATGTTCGGTGGGCAGACGCTAAACACGATAAGCGCTGGCTAGGCAAATGCTGGCCCGAAACTGCATTCTGATTATGCAAACCTTCCAATCCGAAGGAAGTGGCAGTCGTGCCAGGAGTCGCCGATCAATCTTGTGATTGCATTCATGACACTAGTCGTGTTATTTGCTGCCCTTCAGGGCCGAGGAAGAATCGGGACTCTAGGCCGAAGGCCTGCTCTCGCTCTCTCTCTCTCTCTCTCCGTCTCTCTCGCTCTAAGCTTTAAGAACTGCAAGTAAAACAAAAGCCAGCGTGAAGCTCCGATTTCGTAAGTTATGAGCCACGAGACTCTGAAGCCAGTAGACCTGCAGCTTGACCTTCATGACAAAACCCCTATACCCGAGTGACGAAAATGTCAAACGCCCGTCCGAACAATAAATAACGCACAACAGCTGCCAAGTCACGATTTGCTCCAAGGCCCGTCCCTCCTGGACGCGATCGCCGGCGAGGCTGAACAGATTGGGGATGAACTGCAGCACCTTTGACGGCGAGAGAGCGTGGCTGTTGCAGCTACGATAGGCGTGAGAGAACATGCGTAGCAGTGTCACGACTGGACTTGTAGCGAAACAAACGAGAAAATTGGAAGCACGTCCTTGCTGTGGCTGTGGCGGTGGTAGGTAGTGGTTGCGGTGATGGCATTGATGGTCGGAGTGGCGGCAGACGCAGCTTCGATGTCGGTAGTGGTGGGCGGCTATGCCTTAACAGCACCTGCTAGACCCCCTTGCAACACAAACAAGAGTGACATCTATCGTCATCACCGTCGTCACCCGCCGAGACACCCTTATCATCATTATCAACACCACCTGCAACACCCACTACTTTTTGCGACAAGCGGTGGTCTGCACCCTGAACCGCTGGCAAGAGAGGAATATCTTGAAATTTGGATGATCATTAATCAGAGCCTTCGGCCTTCATGGCCTTGTCCGTCTCCAGTCGTCTGCGGTGCAGATCAACCAGCTTCATGAGAACCTCAGCATGAGTAGGCAGGGCTAAGGCGGCTAAGTGGTTAAAATACACTCAACAAGATACCTTCACATCGCTCCCAACACCCAAGACCGAAGCCCAATGCTGCAAGCCAAACTCTATGACGGTGGGAGCAGGGGCGCGACTGCCGAGCATCAGGCCATAAGTCTGCCCCTTGAATCTCATCCATATGTGTTCCAAGAAAGCTGGGAAGCAGTGTAGTTGGGACTCATGATTCCGGAGTTAGGAAAACCTGAAAGTCTCTAGCAAATACCCATATTATTCGGGTTCATTGTTCTGGGAGTTTGAGGCTTTGCAATTTCGTAGTAATCGGGCTTTCGACCAAGAGCCCAAGGCCCGAACACTTTGAGCCTTCAACCGGCGAATTCCAAAAAAGGTCGGAGGCTGAGGCTCCTGCGCATCCCTCACCCCGGCGGTTCTGGAGATCTGCGGGTAGAGCGGTGGCTTACGGCGTGCATGATTCAAGGCTTACAGAGCTATAGAGATGGTTCGAGCTTGTTTTGGCTGAGAAAGACCGATCTATGCCCACATGAGGGCGATGCGTTCAGCTAGAAGCTCGTGCTGGGGCTAGAGACCTGACAAGGAAAGTTCGCACATCTTGGGGCAAAGAAACTCCAGAATATCAGCGATCGGGCACCAGCTGCCCTCGAACAAGTTGCTTCGATCAGGCAACCCACTGTCTGAGACGAGACCTGGGCACCTGAAGGAGCCAAGATCCGAAACCCCCAACTCGTCTTCAAAACACAGACACCTTCGATCTGCACCCCTAACAGTATATACTCCGTAGATACACATCTGTGTCCTCTGTCGATCGGACAAGGTATGCCCACAAAGTGCAAAAATCCTCGTTGAAGTTGTTAAGCTTATGACTACAAAAGGGTCCTGTGTTGAGCTTACTGGAAAGCTTCCAATCGTTGCGTGCAGGTTGAATTCGCAGGTTAATCTGAAACCTAACGAACTTGAACTACCGTGCAGTGTTAGGTTTAGGCTTGGCGATAGGTGTAGTTTTGTCTTGATCCCACAAACCTGAGCCCTCCGAAGCAAGCCTGGTGAGACCAACACAGGTTCAGCTCAACGTCACAGAAGTCTGGAAGCAGCTGAAGCAAGCGTTTGCTGACATTTCTTGTGAAAAGCGGAACATGATGGATCAGTACACTGTTGGCACTCGATGCTTTTTTGAGGGGCCCTGCCTTTGAAACGACGTCCGTGCTCCACGCCTGCATTGAACGCCTCCTCGAAGTTGCCTGACCGTGTTCTGGATTTGCTTCGGAACAGGCTCCCTTTCGATGGTAATCCATGATACCAGCGGATTCAAGCCGATTGTTCTTGGCTGTGAGTTTGAATCCTCAAGTCAACTTGCCTTCATACCTGAAGCCTCAGTAACCGACGATGTACGAAAGGACTCTAAGCTGAACGCTCCAACGTCCGCACGGCCAGGAGAATTACGAGATCTTTCCGACCGAATCCGGGTACCTACGGTACACCTGTTGGAGGAACCTTGGCGGAAGTCCGAAATCTGTCCTGCACGACGGCACGGCTTTGCCAAGGGTAGGGTACATGCTCAATCCGCCCATCAAGCACTAGGATGATAGATGAAAGCCCAGTGTTTCAGTTCTAAAGTTGTAAACGTCCTCAGTCAACAAGCCCGGCCTAGCATGGCATGTGCCTGTATCTGCATGAGCACACAGTCAATCTCCTCGGCAGGAATGCAATCGAGCCGAAGACTTGACGCTAAGGTTAAATTTAGTGGGTCCGGGCTAGGGGTCCCGCTTGAGCAGGAACATAAAGGATAACGATCCGATTTCGGAGCGACAGACCTCAAGAGTACTTAACCTGTGCCCAAAACAGAGGCTGAAGAACACCATTCAAGAGTCGTTTTCCATGCAAGCATACTGCTGGTGTCAACCATGTTTACTTACACTCCTACTCCTGCTCTTACTCCTGATCCTGCTCACGCTCCGGCTCCTGCTCCTGATCCTACTCCTACTCCGACTCCGACTCCGACTCCTACTCCTACTCCGACGCCGACGCTGGCGCCGGCGCCGACGCCGACGCCGACGCCTACGCCTACGCCTGCGCCTACTACTACTACTACTACTACTACTACTGCTACTACTCCTACTACTACGACTACTACTACTACTACTACTGCTACTACTACTACTACTACACTAGTATCAGCACTTGTACTAGTACTACCTACGAGTAGTACTAGCACTAGTGACAAGTGCTAGTGATAATGCTAGTGCTCGTACTAGTACTACTGGTGCTGCTGGTACTACTGGTTCAACTAGTAGTAGTAGTAGTACTACTACTACTACTACTACTACTACTACTACTGCTACTGCTACTGCTACTGCTACTGCTACTGCTACTGCTGCTGCTGCTGCTGCTGTTGCTGCTGCTACTACTACTACTACTACTATTACCACTACTACTATTACTACTACTACAACTCCTACTGCTGCTGCTGCTACTACCACTACTACAGCTACTACCCCTACTACTGCTGCAACTACTACCACCACCACCACGACCACAACTACTACTACGATCACGACGACAACGACGACAAGGATAACGACCACAGCGAGCAATTTCAATAGGGCGGGTTAATACACGTAAGAAGCAGCTTTTGCTGGCCTCGATTTCTCTGAGGCCCCTGTGAATTCTACAATGGACGCGAATCCATGACATTTATCGCCTACAGGCAAATAGCTAAAGAACTTGAGGTACTCGTTCTTCAGGCTCTCATTTTGCATATCCAGGCTTCTGCATCGCGGATTTCTCTTGTCTGCACAGGCTCAGAGCGGAAGATGTTGGCAGCCTGCAACCACTTTGGAGGGTTTAGGGTTTGTCTCCTATGATCGGAAAATACCGGAAGATAGATCATAAATTTTAGCCTACTCAGAACCCCTGAAAGTTGCGTCAGCGGATCGAGCGGAAGGGCATGGAAGCCAAGTCTTAGGGTTCAGAGATCTAGTCACTACTGCAAGAAAACCCTCAAGCTCACGACAACGCAACCCTTCGCCACAAACCGTTCCGTCTTGTCCTGGCCTGCATCGCGGCGCGCATCCCCTCCGCAGGCTCCTCTGTTCAATGCGGAGGGTACTCCTACCACGTAGAAAATTCTGCTCGGCAGCAAAGCAAAGAAGGCATAAGTGTGTTTGGGATTTGAAATGAGGGCATCGGAGGACTAGGTAAGGCTCGAGAGACTCTGTGAACAAAGTACAATCTGCACTCAGCAAGGTGTTAGCTGTCAGTGTGCCCCTCGACGGTCCACAAACTTGCATTAACAGCCCGGGGTAGTCTAGTTGACCAGGCTGCCTTAATTTGGGCCTGGAAGCATGATGAAGGGCTTCTACAAACTAGCTGAAACGCTTTTCGGCCGCACGACCGTGCTTAATTACAGCTGGAGGTCTTGTGCCAGCTGGCTATCTCAGCAACCGACGTTTGTGTGAACGCTTGTATGAAATAGGCCGGCGAAGCCTAGCATGAACAGCGAAGAAGATGCCAGACTGAACTATGCCACTTCCCACATTAGCCCATAATGAGCCACTCCCGGATTGCACAGAACCCAGACCTGCTCGAATACTGCTCGAAGAACAGTCCACATTCTTGTTTAATCTAACATTGCTCGAGAGCAACGGTGTCTCGAGACTTTCTCAGCATCATTACGCGAAAATGGGACAGAAAGCGCCCCATTCTTGGCAAAATACTCCGGGATCATTGAAACGCCGATTTCGATTCAGAGCCGCCACGGCGGCCACCTGCCCAAAGGCTCATGGATCTCGGGTCGAAGGCTGACGTGGTTCGCAGGCGTTTCAGTTATACTTTTACGGCTATGCGGTTTGCCCCAAATCCAACCCCTCTCTTGGGCAGCACAAGCCCGATTTCGAAAAACATCGGAATGAATCTTTGTCAGTCCTACATCCCGCACTTACTGACGGGCTTTCTCTGTGGTATCGGGTGTGAGGCAGCGAGGCAAGGAACGTAAAGTTTGAACACGCCGACGAGGTTTGGCCTTCAGATTGCAGACGACTTGACAAAGCCTCCTCAGGTGCCAGCGCCAAGTCTGAAATGCGAAGATTTTCCGCCTCGATGCGGAGATGGATTCGCCGTATGTAGGATCAAGCGTGGCAGGGGTCAAGAGCTTGCAAAAAGGCTCTATGTCGCTTGGGGTTTAGTGAAAGTTTGTTCGGCTTGAGAGCCGCGACGTTCCAAGGTGCGACACTCAATGACCCACAACTTTACGTTTGCGCACCGACTCGGATGTTTGAAGCCAACAACAGCAAGTCGTGCGGCGCAACGTGACGGACAATGC
Source organism: Symbiodinium sp. clade A Y106 (assembly GCA_003297005.1). Classification (NCBI taxonomy): domain Eukaryota; class Dinophyceae; order Suessiales; family Symbiodiniaceae; genus Symbiodinium; species Symbiodinium sp. clade A. The sequence continues at coordinate 67,697 of BGNK01002033.1, forward strand.
TTGGTTTTCTGCTTGCGTGATACCTCCCGCAAAGCCCTGAACCGGGCCCTTAACCGCCAAACCGAACTGACCACCCCTAACTTGAAGCCTGTAGATGATGGTGTATCTCCTCAACACTCAACCCTATACTAGTTGCCCAACTCGACTCGATCGCTCCGGAAGTGCCTGGCGCTCAGGACGGCTGCTTTTCGGGATCACAGCATAACCACGATCCAGGCCTCATGCAGCAAGAGCGCATGGTTCAGGGTTTCGGATATGCTAAAGAGCTCACAGTCTCAAGTGTGTTTTGATTCTTACCCTAAGAAGATGCATGTCACCATTGCAAGCAACTAACCATCCTATGTGCGCTCACGTGGCTGTTCGGTGAGCAGCACTCTTTTGTGAATCCTGACGATGCTGGTGATACTGATGGTGGTGGTAGTCGTGATGACAACAGGTCAGGGCTGCTACTGTCATCACCGCTTGGCTGATCGTCGTTGCAAGTATTGCAGTCGTAGTGATGAAGTTGGAAAAAGTAAGCACTCACATGATGCTAATGGTACCGCTGGCTTGCTGTTAGGATTCGGTAAATTATATCATTGCCCGCAGCAAAGTCTTAGTAACTGCATGTTCCGAACTTCAGGTCTACGGGCTTAAGGTATATAGGCTATTACATAGGGCTTGCGAGAGACTAGCCGAGTAATCCAAGGAAGGGAAGGATAGCCACCAACTTGTAAAATGATCGAAGGCATAGTCTCAGCCCTGATCCCTCAAACCCAACAGCTGCAACCTCCAATGAGAATTGTGCAGGGCTGGGGAAACAAGAGCAGCCTCAACGAATATCTTTGCAATCTAGAGTTTGAGGTTGAGTGTGTCCAGGGCTGCAAGTCCTTGCACGACACTTATCTGCTGTATCGTCTGAAGAGTCGCACTGCCGGATCCTGCCTCCGGAAACTCGACCCACAAGGCTACAAACCCCAAACCTTCAGACTCCTACTTCACTGCTACGGCTGCTATGGAAAGACTCGATGATGTAGGTGATGTCTGAGCCCAGAAGCACAAACACAACTCCTGAAAACTAGTCAACTGCCCCTTGTCAATCGTGTTCCCGAAGTAGAAAAACCCGAGATAGCTGAAGACTTGGAGATGAGAAGCCCCATCTCAAGATGATCTGCGCAGCTGTCTTGCCATACTTCTCAGCCAACTCTAAGATGAGCCTGGCTTAGTGCGAAGAGTTTTGGGCCTTGGGCCTGGGGTCCTACAACAGTGGATACATGGTTGCGAATGTGGGTCTTACAGTCACCCTAGTTTCCGGAAACATGCAAATTTGAATGCAATGATTTGAGTTTGGGATTCGCGTTTGCGTTTCAGGGCGTGGGCGTGTACAAGCCTCAAGATCTCTTTGCCCAAACTCTCAATGCTAAACCTCAAGCCAAGAAACCGCAAGGCAGCAAAACTTGCACATCCAAGGCCGGAGGTATTCCAGCTGACTGCCCTCACAACCCAACTCTGGAACTTAGTCTCCTGAATCCGAAAACTCAGAGCCAAGTCGAAGGCTGGAGGATTCGGGGGAATGATCGGTGGGAAGTCCGAAGGGTTTCACGTTCGATCTTTTGTTCGATGCTCTGTTCGGTGTGTAGTACTGCAAGTTGAGTTACAAAGTCAAAGTTGCGAGCCCCACGGGGCGAATATCTTGTACACACGGGGTATAGGGCAAAGCGTTTACAGGGGGGGNGGGGGGGTGGTGAAAAGGGTGTAGGGTCCCGGAATCTGGTGCTTGGCCAAAGTTGAGTCGAGGATCGGATGTTGCAAGATGGATTCGTCGGCAGAAGCCATGTCCTCGGGAACTGCATCTTCCGTGCAGGGTTTAGTCGAACCTTGCTGTTGGCTGGCATGCAGTTGAGTAGGGTTAAAACGTGTTTACAACATTGGGCCTCGGGGTTATGGGTGATTCTTGCTACAGGGGTGTTGCAAGATCGCCACAACTCTTGAGTCTAGCAGCCCGATGATGATTATGCCAAGTTCGGGAATGTTGGAGTTGAAATTGGCTCGTCGGTTCCAAGACTAAACATCCTGTAACACCAAACCACGACAAGGAAAAACAAAATGTAGATCCCAAACATCACAGAATCCTTGAACTGACGTGCGGTCTAGGCACTAGAGATACGTACGAGCCAGCCCCGAGCGGAGAGAAGGCAATCACTGCAAGGCCCATGGACTGGCAGAACCGCACAAGCTGCCTCAAGGCATGATCCAGTTCACATGCCGAAATGAGACTTCCTACTGCGCAGTGGCGACCCTGCAAAATAGCACTATAGTGCAGTGCAATACGACGAGACTATCCTCACGAACGTGCAGCTGTGCAAATAATCTTTGGCATGGTTGCCACGGCTGCTAGCTGGCATATTCGAAAGCTTTGCTGGTGCCGAAGTTTCTCGGCTTCAACCCGAAATCTTGCTACCTGCTGAGGTTTACGCCTGCCGACATGGGGGTGCTTGCAGCATGCTTTCTTCTTCTTGTTTCGAAAACTTCGTTGGGCAGCCACTGGGCTAAATGTGAGTTGTATGCATTCATCCCTTCGCCCTCGCACGACACACCGTGCAAACGTGCCGTAGGGCATATCGCGGGATGCCAGGTGTACACACAAGCTTAGCTCCAACCCAACCGTACATCGATGCCAAGGGGCTCCTGGGCCAGGAACGGGTGCAGCTCAATTTGATTCACCTGCCGGGTAGGTCTTGGTGGGCTTAGAGTTGAGCAATTTGCGGCTGGTTGAAGCCTCGGTTTTCGGGTCGAGGGTACCCAGTTAGCGGTTGTCGGATTTGTGTCTGGACCCAGAAGCATGGCTTCCCAAGTTGAGGTGCGGGTTGAAGCACCTGACTCTCCCGGCAATTTCTAGAATGGTGGTAGAGTGTCCATTACATTCTGGGAAGAAAGACCCGCCTCCAGGAACGCATCTTTGAAGGACCACCAAAAGTAAGACCCCTGTCTCTATATTCCCCCAAAGACGTGCTTGGGAAAACACTGATGCTAGATCTCAACTGGATTTCAGGCTTGAGGGGTTGTGTAGGGTCGGCCCTTGCCGCATCGGGCTGTGGGTCTAGGATCCGTCGACTCATCGTGCCTGCGGGCGAATCCGAGAGACGCTGCAAAGATGATGTAGCAGCTGCATGGAGAAGTTTGCCACGCCTGCAAAGCTCCCTGTCGGCCTTCTATCGCCATTGTCTCTACTGGCCAGTGCCCTAAACAATAATGCAAGAACCTCACGCACAAGTTGGTAGATTCGAAGACGGCCAAAAATAACAGCATAAAGTCCGAGATCAGAGCCCAGCTCCAAACCGAAGTTACCTAGTGTGGCTGGTATAACCATTCTGCTGTTGCAACTAATGCTATCTGTTGTTTGTGCTTTCTGTTGAATTCGCGGTTAGAGGAAAACTTGATAGTTCCTAATTTGTATTAATGATATGTGGTGATGGTAGGATCATGCTTGAAACTTCTCTCGCTCATGAATTTCTTAAAAGCCCGCTCACTCTACAGCCTGGGCCGTCTCCTTATCCTTCTTTGAGGATCGGGCAAACATGGCGACGACCCACCGGAGCTCGTGGTCGGGAAACGAATTACGACCGCCGCCCTTGGAGCGCCAGCTGCGGTAGCGGCCGAGTGCATACGTCCTCTCCTGGATGCGTTTCCGAAGCTGCTCTTAGTTTTGCATTTGCTTCGAACTATTCAGGCCATCTGGGTTGGCCAAGCCGCGCTGCTCGAGATCCTCGGCCCTCTCAATCCAGGCCAGCGCCTGGGACACAAAGGCAGGAAAGAGATATCAAGCACGAGCGCCAGGGCAGTCTAACAGTGGTGAGGAGAAAGAGAACAAGCGAGAGAGAGAGAGAGAGAGAGAGAGTGAGTGAGAGTGAGAAACGCCAAGATTCCTCCTGGATCTGCCGCTGCACGAAATCGAGCTGCTTGCCGATCTCCTGCAGGACTCCTGCATCTTCTGTTCGCCTCAGGTCAGACGCCTTGTGCATGAAGCCTTCCGTTGTAGGCAGTATAGTAGTCCAATCGACAAAGGCATCCCTGTTTGTCGTGCAAGAGTCAGTAGCGGCGCCGTTCGAAGGAGATCGGCAGCAGCTCGATCCGGCGGTTCATCTTCTTCCGCTCCTGCGGTCAGTGGAACTCGCTCCAAAACACTGTCACACGTCAGAGCGCTGAGTCGCTGAGGCCCTTGTTCGAGCGGCGGCATCCTGCAAAAGTTATATGTCTCACTTCAACTGACCTGGGCCGTAAATGTGTTCCCTAATCCTGGCCTCCAGAGGGTCGTCGCCGATGCCGGCCCCTATGTCTACTGCCGGTTCTTCGGCAGGGACTCTCTCCTTCCGCGGCTTCTTGGCCTGCACAGAAGTAGACAGCAGGAAACTAAACTCCAACGAGTCTGGTGACGGGGGCAAGGGTCGACGCGCCTTCCTTTTGGGCTTCTCCTCTTGCGGAAGGAGGGGGCCGGCATCCAAGCGCTGCTCCGCCTCCTCATCCTCCACCGGAGCCTGCCGCATCCAAAGCAAAAGTTGGCATAACTGCGAAACAGCAACTATAAGAATACCAGCCGGGCTTTACGGGCGCGCTTGGGGCGCTTCGCTGCTGCTCCCGCGGCTGGCCGCTCCGCCGGTGCGGCCTGGTCAGCGTGAAGGGTAAAACTACAGTCGAAATGAACACCTCTGGAAAGGACCCAGCCTCCGGCACGCCGACCGGCGGCGTTGGGCCGGCCCCGTTCGGTCAATGGCTGAATCTGCTATGGCAGCAGTCGCTTAGCGGCGCCCTGTTCGCGGGCGGGAGAGAGCAGCTCGGCGACGACCACGGCCTGGACAGAGGTGCTGGTCGTGCATGCCAACAAGACATGTTGCATCGCAGGATCGCGTGTGCTTCGCTGCCTCCTCCACGGCTGCTGCAGGCTCCGCCGTCGCCAACGGTGCCTGGAGCGGTCAGAGTGCTTATGTGCTGTGCTGAACCCTCCTCGAATAGCAACCCTCGAGAAGCCTCCTCTGGAATGTGGCGACGCAGGCGGCGGAGCTGGCGGCCGTTCACGAATGAGCCTCCCTGGCAGTCACGGCTTTGGCGTCCGCCAAGCAAAAGGCAAGATGCACAAAGCTTGCCGGGCCTGGAGTGCCATCTTTCAAAAAAGAGACGGAGAAGAAGGAGGGTAGAAGCGAGGGGCTTGCTGGAGCATCAAGAGCGGCTGCGGTGTACAGACTGTGTGCGGCAACAACTGATGCGTTCGAGCCCTACTTACTCTACCTACCAACGCCAACGGTCCTGGCAGCTTCTCTTTTGCTCGGAATATCGCTGGCTGTGATGATTTTATTCATCCATCTCTCATGCGAGCATTTCTGCTATGATGACACATGAGCTTAGTTCTAGAAGTACTGCGGCTGCTAGTACTAGCACTGTTGTTGATTGTCCTGTTCTTGTGGCTTTTATCGCTGTGATTGCTGTTGCTGCTGCTCCTGTTGTCGTTGTTATTGCTGCTGCTAACCAGAAGCTGCCACAGCTTGAGTGCGGAGGGTATGTCTCGACGAAGGTTTGCTCAGCTTTTGGCTATTCGTTAGGATGCTCAGTGGTGCTAGAGCAGAACAGCAGACGAACACAAAACAGCAGATGCCGCTCAACATTGCTGCGTCGAACGATCACCAACGACAGACACCATGGCCGAATACGAGATCCAAGCTCAGCACAACCTCCACGCGCTTAGCCCGAACTTCAAAACTCCTGCACCCAAACCCGAAGCAAAGTCCAGTCTCATCATCCCCCCACCCGTCAGGTGCCTATACATCGAACAAGGCCGGCCTCACAGTCAAAATTGATGTGTCAAGCTCAGGCTTAGGGGCTTTAAGGGGCTTTAAGGGGCTTTAAGCTTCAAGGCTTCGGGCCGAGCTTGCGGTTTGGGGACCGGGCCTCAACCAGCGACTCCATAGCTCTCCAAGTTTGGACGATGTCCACATCCTCGTCTGCAAGCTCCAGAAGCTAAGAGGCTCAAGGGAAGCCCTGATGTAGAGCACCACAAATAAGGAATCTACACCCTCGCCCCCTACCCTGAGGGTGTTTGGGGGCGTCGCGTTTCGCCACTAATTTTGGGGGCCCGAGTTAGGTCAGAAGGGTTCGATACAGGGACGGGGGATCAAACTCCGTGATCCCCGTTGAGGCCGCCCCCTAAGCCCTAAAGCCGAAAACCGACATCAACGCAATCTACCCCAAACCAATCTTAATCGGACCGCAAACCGTTTCAGACGCGTTGCTGCGAGAGTTAGTTGTCGGCTCAGGGTGTATGCAGATCACTTCAACAACTATATAGGACGGCAGGTTTTAGACGCATTGAGGTAAGGTGGAGATGTCGGCCCTCGGCCTGTGCTGGAGGGGACTTCGGGGCTTCGCGAGTCTGGGTGTTCAGAAGTTCAGGTCTGCGGGCTTTGAATACCAGCTGCATGGCCATGGCAGCAAAATCTTAACTTCGCCATGCTTCTGAGGTAAAACTTGTTGTTTACGGCTCCGAGCCTGGGTGGGCTTCGAAGGTCTTCGACGTGATAAAAGCCACTGCGAGGGGTTACCAAGCAGTCAGAGAAGTCATGTGCTTGCAAACGAATGTTCTTAGCAGTCGGGCTTAGTGTCCTCGAGCTGCATCTGAGGTTTCTCGGAGAGCGGATCGTGAATCCACCTCAGTGCTCTCAGCAAAGCTAACGGGTCCCTCAAGCCCTACATCCTCAACACAAAACCCCTTAAAGCTATAAAGCTAGCTCGACGACTTATGAGTGCATTAAAGAGGTTCTATCAATGACATTTCAGGGCACGAGAGCCGGACGTCAAACCCGGCAAGGCAAAAGCTCGTCGAAGAACACCGACGCATCATTCTAAGCAATCCGACTGTCAACTTCTCACAGTGCATCCGAAAGACTTTAATGAAGGTGAAGGTACTGTTGATCATTCGTTGTCGTCGCCGTGCATCCACCATAGTACTTACCGTGAGAAAGAAGAAAGACGCAGCAGCAAATACATCAGAGCGTAGGAAGCCTGCAGTCCGACTCTGTAACTTTACTCTCGTCGGTGCTAGAAAAAGGTGGAATTACAAAAAGTCACAGCATCAGGCTCAGGAATCAATGCTTAAGGCACAGAGCTTTGGGCATTGAATGGAATGCTTTACTGGCTTTACTTAAGCTTCAGATTTTGATTCGTTTGAGACTGGGTGCAAGTCTTCCGGACAATCGAGCATGTTAGGCTTATGGCTTAAGTAAGGAGTCGGCCCTGAAACATGAAACTCCTTAGACCTATCAGCAGTTCAGCCAAGCCGGCTCAGGCGGATAGCGCACCTCAAATGGGACGAACTTCAAGGAAATCGGAAAGTGAATCAAGTAGAGGTCCAGATACCTTACGCAGGCGGCTCGTGGCTTTCCTTTCGGCTCGGGGGAGGAAGCAAGCATTCATTTGCCCGAGAATCCCGCGGCGTGGGTGAATTAGCGGCCCAAGCGGGCACGAAACCGAATTTCCTGAACAAATCTCCACTTGCAAGTCAGCAAGCTCGAGGCCCAAATCTTGAAGCGTCCGCTCGCACGCAGCCCGGACATGCTCCGGACGATGATACCTGAGCTTGAGACAGGGGGTCGGGGGTCGCATCCCAGGGCCCGGGTCAAAGAGTTGGAAGATGTTCCAAACCCGATGGACGTGTGCTCCTGCCCTGCTGTATCCCTACTGCTTCTGTTTGCGCACGTGTGCACTGAAAGCCCACGGCGACCCACCTCATCGTCGTTCCTTCGCTTCCTTACCTGTCCTATCTCCAAGCCTACTTTCATCGTGGCAGCCAAACCGTTGACCCCGCGACTCTGAAATTAGCAAGAAGCTGTCATCCCCGAGTTCATAGCAAACCCCACCATCAAGTTCAACCCAAATCAACACAACACCCTATACCACAATCAAAATCATAACAACCAACCTATACTCATATCTATNAAGCTGTCATCCCCGAGTTCATAGCAAACCCCACCATCAAGTTCAACCCAAATCAACACAACACCCTATACCACAATCAAAATCATAACAACCAACCTATACTCATATCTATAATATAAATGTTGAACTCGGAAATGATAGAGCCTAAAACCTCCCAAAGCTAAACACCTCACCTAATCCAAAAACCTCCCTAAAGTCTATAACCACGAACTGGGAAATGATAGAGAGTAGCAACTC